>VYZX01001320.1:24532-52769 GCA_013401335.1 Brachypteracias leptosomus
TCTAGGTGATCCTGCTCTGGCGGGGGGATGGGACTAGATGATCTTTCGAGGTCCCTTCCAATCCCTAACATTCCGTGATTCCGTGATTCCATAATTATGATGGTAAACTTTTCTCCAAACATCCTAATCTTTTCAAAGCCCTAAAATTATGTCAACTATATATGAAAGGAGTAGGAAAAGAAAGGGATTCTTCTGAAGTGACAAATTTGTAAAAAACTTTCTTTCAGTTCAATTGAGAGAAGATGTCCTGTTTGTTTTAAAGGAAATCAGTGTTAGTTGAATACTTTGATCTTGCATTACTAATTAGACATGTATAGCCCTAATAAAATATTCCCTTTACTGTAACATCTATGTGTTGAGGTTATAAATTCCAGCCATTCTTGTACAGTAGTGTATGGAAGATCCTATTAGAACCTGTGGCTTCACTGCATAGCACAACAACAGAACAGAAGCTAAAATACCTTACAAATAATTGTGAAACAGCATTTCCATAAAACTAAAATGAAAAAACCAAAGGGGAAGGCAAGATCTCATGACTAATTTGGATTGATTAATACACAACTGACTTAACATGTCCACAGAGCTAACTGAAGCCTGTAGTCCTTGTCTCTTGACAAATTTTCATCTCTGTGCCTCTTACTGTGAATGATAGATGCAGTAAATATAATTTTCCAGTATGCCTAGCTACTTCGCTGGCTAGCACATCTGTTAACTAACATTTTCATCTCACATATATGGAACATTACAGTTGTGACTTCAACGAATGTTTGAAATGACAGATTCAATCAATGGCTAGTCCCACATAAAGTATATATTTCTATACATTAATGGTACTGCCTCTTTGAAATTTTGAGCAGGGAAACAAAGTCCCCTAAAAATGTGACATAGTCTTTTGATCACAAAACTGTTTTGAAATTGTTTAGGCAAGTGCTGATAGGACATGCTGTGGACTGCAGCAGTGACTACAACCCCCCTCAGCCTAATTCTTCTACAAGACACAGTCAGAAATTGAAGGCTAGGCAATTAAGTGGCAGGAGTTGTTTTTTTCAGGCTGAAACACCTGATCCCTGCTTGATCCAGCATCAAAAAAGTCAGCATCCACCTACATTCTGAACTGATGAGAACAAGTACTTATTCTACAGCACTTACAGAGTTAGAGTGGAAAAACAGTAATCAGAAACTCAGTGTGTATTTTAAAGTCTTGTGAATGTTAAAAATGATGTTTCACTCTTAGAGGATGATTACTGTCTAGAGTCTAGTTGAACAAAATTAATCATGATGAACTAATACAACATTAATGTTGATCTTCATATATGTTCCACAGAGATTATCATATTCTGTTAATTAATGATCTCTTATGGTCCTATTTTCCTATCTTAATATGAGTCATAATGTTTACCAAATTCATTCTTTTTACATGTAAATTTCTTTTAAATGTGGATAGATAGGGATAGCTTATGAAAAATACTCTGAAAAGGTTTCTCTATTTGAACTACCACTTGAATGGTTTGTGTTTTTAACTGTTGTAAAAGATAGTAAAACCATCTGCATTTTTGGATACCATTATTTTGGAGTTGTAGTGCATAGTGTTATTAAGATAAGCTGATACCTAATCGAAAAAAAAAAAAAAAGAAAAGAAAAGGTCCTATGTAAATAGAAAGTGAGATGCCATGGAAGACTTATAAGTAGATGAACTAGGCAGGTAATAGTGAGAGTGATGCCTTTTATCTTAATTATATAGTTTTACATTCACTCTTTCTTTAATACTTTTATTGCTGTAACCTACTTGCCTCCTAATCTAATTTCACTAGTTTGACTTGTATATCCATTTGATAAGTGGTAGATCTTTCTTTACACAAAAACCAGAAGATAAGCAAAAAGGCACTTTGGACTGTCCTTTGTTGATACTTCTAATACTCTTTGGGATACTTTAAAAAGACCCAAATTTGAGCCAGCTGCCAATAGCAGTGCTGGGCAGGGAACTACATCAGGAGAACTTAGACAGCATTTGATACTTAATATGAGAGTCTTAGCAATAAGAGGTAAGAAATGCCATGAAATATCCACATTAATTGGGAAATGGAACTGTTAAGTGTCTCACAAATAGAGAAAGTATATGCTATATTTCATTAACCTCAGAAAGGACTAAGTATATTAGCCAAAATGTCTTTGGGATACAGGTGTATTGAGAAATATATCTCCTAAAAATTTCTGGGTTTTAAAGTATTTTCAATTTTTTGCAAGTTATCTGAAAAGCTATGAAAATTTTAGGAACAGCTGAATCTCAGTTGAAAGTAGTCAAACAATTTACACTTTATAAAAAGACAAAATACCTATTTTTTTCTGTCACAATCAACTTTTTAATTTAAAATGTAAAACACTTCAAATTGAACTTCTTAGCAGAAATTTTAAATCAAAATTATTTTTTTAGTTGAACTAGGATCATAGAAAATGGGATTTTTTTTTTTTATAGGACAAGATAAGATTTTACCACTTCTTAAATTTCCACTAATGAAGCCAAAACTAAGTATTTGATATGTGTTGAACTCTACATACTGTTCACAGTTAATGGACTGAGAAAAACTGTTCTGAGCCAGTTCAACAGGACTGATTCTGAAGATAGTTCTGAAGATTCTTTTATGTGCTATCACCCACATCTTAAATAATATTCAGTCTTTGACTAGGCTGCCTTCTCTAGAATTATCTCTTCCTGGATCTGGCTCTTTAGTGTATTTTAGTAACATGAGAATGGAAAATACTTGATGTTGAAATTTTCTGAAATTTGGAAATTCTGGTTTTCCTTTCCTCTACACCATTATTTCTAATACCCTTCTTGACAACAAAGTTTAGGTTCTTAATTTTAAAGTCGTTACAATTTACTGCTGTCTATAAAAAGAAGGAAGGTATGCCTTAATGTCTGCTTTTTTATCAAGACATCTTTGCAAATATTCATTGTATCTTCAAAAGTATTATAGCTGAATTTAATAGCAAGCAGTGACTTACACATCTAAAGATTTTTGAAGCTTATTTGTTGTTTAAAAAAAATTGCTGTTTTTCTTGTCCTGTCAAGTCTAGTACTGAAATATTGAATATGTTTCATTGCCAAAATCTTTTCCTAATGTGATCAGGATAGAAGGATCCTGATAGATGGCTTCAAACTCATAAAAATCTGGATCTTCGGTGTAAGGCAATTCAAAGACTGAAAAATTCTTTACATTTCAGTGGCTGACCCAAAGACATGCTTTATAATCAATATTATCTATTGAGCAGGTAGTTCTGAAAGCCACAGAGCAGACAAGCAAAAATTATTTCTTCATCGCTGCCATCTGACAGCTGTGTTTTGCACCTGGTGTGTGAAAGTAAATTAGCACCCACCTTGTTTAAAAAAAAAATAATTGTCAGAACACCATCATCTTAGCATTCTCTTTGGAGAAGATGCTATCAAAGATTCTAGGATTCTCCGTACAAATGATTAACTTACTTTTTATCTTGTAAATGTTTAAGACTTTTTTTCTCATGATTCAACTATAGCTACTTTTCAAAACCCCAGGATACTGGAAAAAAATGCAACTCCCTTCCCTGCTAACCTCCAAACTTTTGATAGACACCTAAAACCTTTGTAAGCTTTGGACAGCACAAATAACTAGGTCAAATTTTTTTTTGTTCCTGTCTTCCTGAAATGTTGCTTTTTAGACAGATTCTATTAGATGATTCCATTACTTTTAGTATCATCTAGAGTTCTTTTATTTTCCTTCAGACAGGTGTATTTCTGTCTTATCTCTTCTCTCTAGAGCCTTGAAAACCTTTTTTGTTGCATCCCAGTATCTTCTTTCTTCTCTATTCATTCCCATAATTCAGTTTTTATTCCTTTCTAATCTATGAACCTATTTTCTAACTTCTGAGTGTTCTTCCTTCAGAGTTATATCCCTTTTACTCTTCCCACTTAGTAACATAGGAAAGGGAGTTGTGTTTCCAACTTGTGCTTCTACCGCATACTTAAGAATCTCATTATTTAAGTGAAATTCAAGTTGTTGATCTCTTAATGTTTGGTTTTAAAGGTTCCTTAATGAAATGAGATCAACATGAAAAATGTTATATTTTTAACATTGGTAGTTCAACAGATGATGGCCCATGTAATTGAACATATGAAAACGTTTTGTTCCATGCATATAACATATATATTTATTCTTTCTGTTTCTGGAAAGCAAATACTTTCTAAATGACTCCCATATATACCTCTGTTACCTCATCTAAATAGACAAGAAATAATTCTTCAGTGGAAACGCTGTTAAGGTACTGTAACTGGGGGAATGAAATGCCATGAAGAAAGATACATTCTAATAGTCTTGATAAAGCATGTACTAGCAGTAGCAATATTTCAGTAGCCAGTATAAATTCAAGGATGCGCATATTTTCAGCATAATTTCAAGTGAACAATGATGCCAAGCATTGAAGAACTTCACAACCACATCTATTTTAGGATTAAGAAAGACTATTCTTTCATACTTGCTCTTACTTCTATCCACATTTATAAAAAGCTTTATGGGACAAAATTTTTAGTCAATCTTTAGTTTTCTGTCTAAATCATGAGATTTTCCTGTAGAATGTTCCCTGGAGAAATATCTGGATCATATATAAGCATTTAAAGAAAAGAGCGATTGGGCATAGAAGACATATGTAGCAATAAGTAAAAGATGCCATTACAATTTCAGCAATTTCTCCCCCAGATATGTGCAGAAATAATATCTTCCTATTCTTGGCAAAGAAAGCCAGGTACTATAATCAGTTCAGACTAACAGAATTTATTTTTTAAGATTATTCACTCTAGTAGATGTTGGTGACTGTCCTTCTAATTGAATATATGGATTATTTCATAGTACCTACAAAAGTGCAGCCAAAGTATATCAGTAAGATTTTGTACTTTCCAATTCAAGCCCCAAATCCATTATACAACTGTACACCTTATTTTCATACGTGACATTTTGGAGGCTGCATATTCCTAAAGATAAACATAAGAGGAAAAGTTTGTTTAATCAAGATCTAATTTCAGATAAGAAATTTGCCATACCTATAATTTATATTTGTACCACAAAAATTGGCATGTAGTTCATTTTACTAATAGCAATAAATCATCGGGTGGTAGATAAAAATCTAGTAAACTGTAGGAAAAATTATTTTTCCCAGCAATCTATTATAACTGGTGGTTTTGGATAATTAACAGGGCTTGACTTCTTTGTAATGTAAATGTCCTTCAGTATTAGGTTTCATTAAAGGCGGTAGTAAATAAATATTCATGGCACTGTCTACTCATTGAGATAGGGTCACTTAGACAAAGTGTTCTATTAAAAATACATTTAATTTACTTGTAGCTGTCACCCAGTAGGTGTGAGAATTAATATTTTGACCAGTAGCCTTTGTCAAGATTCATGGGGAGAGGTCATGAAAAATCTATTGGTCAAAATGTCAATTAGCTTGCCTAATGGATTATACCTGTGAGTGCTGCAGCCCTATCTTTAAGTAAACGGATGGACTATCTCAAAAAGAGACCACTTTCATGAATATTTTATTGAATGTTCTAATTGAAGTAAATTACCAAATTATACTGTACATCTGAAGTGATGCATTTGAGGTTCCCAGAAAGCAGTCAATGGGTTACAATGGTGGATTATATATAGAAAGATATATTTGCTAATATTTTTAAGGGGGGGAGGGGGGGAAGAAGGTTATTATAAAGACAAGATGATCATATTCCTCCCAGAAGTGGAGACTAGGGATTTGCCTATAGTGCTGGCTCTGTAACAAGGTGAAGAATCCAAATCCAGTGACAAACAAGCTAACTCAAGTTCTAGAAGATGTTTTGATATATGGAGCACAATGAAATGGCTTTGGTGCTTCTCACTTTACCTGGCAATCCAAACACACCCTTAAAGTGGTGGGGAAAGGGCACCCAGCACTCAGGCTGTAAAACACAGAGGGAACAACTATTCCAGAGTGCATATCCTGGCAAGCTGATGTTGAACAGGTCATTTTCCAGTTTTACATGTGTCACTAATTTACCCTTACAGCTGTATCATAAGGATAGCATTATAATTATTCTATTCATAGAAGCACACTATGCTATTGTTTTTTATGGAGGTTATTTTCACCTTAAAATGTATCAGTGGAGCTTAGACAAACTCAAGGGAAAGCAAGAATGAATAGAAGTAAAACAGGAAGTCTGTCCTCCTAAACAAGATAATAGCTATCAGTGAGTTTATTTCTCCTTCCTTTTCTTAGTAGAAATGGAAGTAGGAAGATACAGGAATTAAAACTGCTAGCCTTAGTGGTATTTAGGTACTCCAGGGGCATTCTGATACATCTGAAACAGAAGTAAACAGTTCTTCCTGGATATTCCCCCTTCTTAAGTAAAGCTTTTTGTTCTAGAATGTAAATGTAAATGTAAACTCACCAGTTTATATAAAAGATCTTTACTGAAAGATATGTTGTAGATTGTAGATGATGTCAAGACCATCACACAATGGGAGGTAAGAGAGACAAGAACACAGGCCAAAGCCAAGCAGGAAGGACAAGACTGCAGAAGCTCAATTTAAGGGATGTTCTGCTGCAGCCTAAGCTGATCAGCAGGAGGGATGCAGACTGCAGCATGTTGTCCCAGTTGGCAAGGTCAGTCTCAAACCATTTATGAACCACCTAAGTAAGATTGAATGAGTTTGTCACTGAGGCATTTTCTCCAGTCAAAAGAAGCTAGCTTAGATTTTAAGCTCCTTAGATCCTAAAGATAGGTTTTCTGACAAGGTGTGAGAGGAACAGCATTTTTATTTTTTTTTTGGTGAGAAAATTATTGAAGAAATCTAACGTGCTATAAACTATTTTTAACTTCTTTTTAACTAAAAATAGTTTTTCCCAATTGTTAAATCAAAATTAACTTCATGCTAACCTGCATGTTAATCAGCATTGCAATTAGACACATTTTTTTCTGAGAGGAGGAGCACTGTAGCTAAAGCTTAATCAGATAAAGAATTCTGTGCATGGGGAGTGGTCTGGAGGATGTTATCCAAGTCCTTGTATGAGTTGCAAAATATTTAGAACACATGTTCTTCCTCATTCGGGGAGATAAAAAAGAAGATAGAAGTATAACCATCCCCACAGCCATGGTGAAGAGTGAAAACAGAGGGATCACCTCATTAATATGAACTGTATTCAACTTTCTAAACCATTTTATGTAAAATACTCCTTTGAACTTTCAGCAGTATAATACAATTTCAAAAACAGGAGCTCTAAGAAAAAATGACTGGTTCAGTCAGTAGAGATATGGGTATCTGTGTTGGATGATTAATAGCTATTAATAGTTCCTTTGGCTACTAACCACTATAACAGACACCACAATTTATAGTAATTTCATATGCCAGGACTTGTGACTGCTCTATAAGTAATCTGTCTTTCTGAGAAAAGCAATGGTAATTTAATTTATAACAGTGTAATAAATTATTTTTCAGCCGAGCTTACCAAGAACACCACTTGGATGATATTTCAAAAGCTAAAACATATGTCATAATAATTGCTTGCTTATAATCATCTAGCTTATTCTCTGTTTCTGGTGTCAGATTAAGTTTCTTTCCAAATGGAACAAAACATTTTGGAAACAGTTCTGCATTTCCAGATGGACAAAAGATGTTCAAAGTGTATTCTTTCTCTGGAGTTCTGAAAAATAAAAATTACAAAACTATGCAATTGTTGTCCATCTTATAGTAGTTACTTTAAAAATGTAAAGCTGAAAATATCTGATATACAGTCTACATACAATATTTATTACTTCACTCATATTGAACTTAAGTTCAATGCATTATAATCAAAGCACTTAACTGAAGCATCAGATGTGTAAGCTTTTTGGTCTCTCACTACTGTTCTTTTTCATATTTTTAGCGAACGAAGGACATGGGGTCACACTGTTTCTCCCCCACTGTCCTGCTCCTCCTCCTAGTAGCTTTTTGATCAGTTTCTTTCAGATATATCTGAGAACCAGGAATCTTGGAGATAACTTATGTTCTCTAAATTTCATGAGAATAAGTAGTCAGACAGAGGAAGGAAACCCTTTAAGTGTTCTCTCTGAAAGTTCTGATAAGCTGAAGTCTGTTCCTAGAGTCAGAGAACACAGATGGATAAGTGTATTTTTAACTGTGCTAATAACGAGAAAAGTTTCAGTCAGACCTTGAGTTAGAATCAAAATAACAAATCTATACAAAGCTTTTTTCTGTCATGTGTGGATGAAAGGCAAGCTTGACATGTAAAAGGCAGAAAAATTAAGAAAAAAACAACATCAGAATTTAGAGTGAGCAAAGGGATAACTACTGTGAATACAAAATATATACAAAGCATTCTCAAATATTTTATCCAGAGATAAAATAAGAAAAAACAAAGTTATAGCAAATAAGTAGTCTTATTCTACAATGTTACTGCTTCAAGTAATTCAGTACAATTAATGTATCTGTGTTATCCGGTGTGCTAAGAAACACTGGAGAGACAAAGTTGCAAACAGCCAGTGTCCAAGCCCAGAAATAGAAATTCTCTGATCTTTCATTCCTTTTCTTCCAAGCATCTCTCACAATTGCCCAGAAAAAATGTAATGATATCATCAGATATTATAAGTACTTGATGCAGAAAGATGTCTCTTTCTGCCTGAGGAGGAATATCCATTTCAATGATTGTATAGCATTTGATTTATTGTTTTAAATCCGTTTAGTGAAATGAGTTCTATATTAATATTTTCATCTGTTTGTCCTTTTCTACCTGTCTAGTATTACATTTTACACAATGTCTTGTAAATTAGGATCACGTAAAGAATGTTAAAGTTGGAATAACAAAGGTAGCAGGAAATTGTTTTTAATTATAAAAATGTGCCAGTTATTGCTTTTCCACTAATATCATAGCTTCATGAATCTAATTATTATTAAAAATGTCTTTTCAAGATGGGGGCACAAAACAAGAAAAACACCAGCTCTTTTGTACTCTAATGCTGTAGAAGCTTTACTATATAAAATTAATAAAAGGATCAAAACTCAGCACATTTGGTCAGGTGGCTGGCTCAAAATATAAATTTATACTTGAATAGTCTTTAGCCTGAAGTTTTTAGTAGCCAGCTTAAAGAACTAGATTTTAAATGTCTTTAAGTAGTGAAAGAAGACCTTTTAATATTTTTGCAATACTATATGGAAAAATGTTATCCCTTTAATATCAGAGACAAATATTCATCTATTCATATTTTTACACCAATAATTAATATATGCCTTTTCTTTATTAATGCAAATGTCTGGGAATTAAAAGTAGAAATCCTAGCTGATCATTTACCTACATTTGTAATTTATAAAAACAATAGAAAAAGCAATTAATGTCAACTTTGAAATAGAAAGTAAACATGATTAAGAATTAGAAGTTACCTAAGAACATAATCAAAGAGTATATGAAATAAGTAGAAGAAAGAATGTGAATTGTTATAAATAGAAATGGAAACTGTAATTCAAAAGATTTTTCATTATTATTAAACCAAAGAATTAATCAGGGAGGAAATTAGAACTTTGGAGGATGAGATGGGAGACAGGGTAGTGAAATTATTGAAGTATTAAATTAATACTTGCTTAATATAGTTACAAAGGCTAACACTAATAGATCAATAGCTGGCAATAGCTTCATGCTTAATTCTGTGCATGTGCAGTTAGGCTTGTTTTCTTTTCTTATCTTAGTATAGTTAGATTTGTAAGTTAGATTGAATCTTGTTAATTATTTTTCACACTTCAGAAACACAGAATGGAGATAGGCTTTTTCTACCACTGCAATGTTTATTAAATTTGTATCATGTGTATTTAATGCACATAGTTCTTTGACATCCCTAGAGAAAATATTTTAAACATCAGTGCTGCTGTTAACTTCAGCACACTATAAAGAAAGTAGATACTGAAGATTGCAGTGATAAATATTTCCCTGTCCTCATTTATTTTTTTATATGGTGTAAACAAAAAAAATGGTTGTGTCTATATATAAAAATGCTGAAGTCAGATAGTATAGTTTCCACTGATTTCAGATGACTTTGATTAGACTACTGAAAATGTAAGTCAGAGAAAGTAATTAAAATAACTGAAATAGCTTTTAAAAAAAATTCTTCTCAGTAGCAAGCCAATAAATGAAGTGTACACCAAGTTGATATTTAAAAATACAAAGTTTATTTGGAATACTTTAATTATGGAAAATGGCTTTTGAAATCAGATTTCAGAGAATTAATACTCACATCTAATATGGAAATGATCACATTTTACATCTTCTGTAAAGATTTCATTGCTTATATTCTAGGGGACAATGCAAAGGGCTTATGTGATCCTTCTATACTGTCAGAAATAACAAAGCAGATCTAAGTATGCTATGATTTCATCTTTCACAGACTAGAATTTTAATCAGCCTAATATATGTGTAACTAAGGAACTGTTTCTCTGCATATTTTTTCTTAGCTAATTTTAGAAATATATCCTCATTTATCATTCAGATCAGCTATTTAGTCCTTAAACAGTCCAATGAAATTATAATTAACCTTTCAAACCAAACATGGGTCTAATAGAACCTATTTCTCAGGTCTGGCAATACAGCGGGGACATGAAAGCATCTGATCTCAGTAAATGCAGGGAGGGCTTCAGCACGGTGCTTGCTACCATGGTCTCTCTTTTCTCTTATTAGAGGCTGCCTGTTTTCTGAGTAGCTGTGCATAGAGGCCGATGTTCAATTTGGTTCTCCTTTTGCTCCAGCAGATCTTGATCTTGGCAGCAGACCCACCTGAGGCTTCAGCAGTGCTCCTGTGCCACTTGCCATAGGGAGCTAGAGATTCAGTCAGCAATAAGATGAACCTTTGCATGGGATTTCACAGCCTATAGTGATAGTGCCAAGCTCACTTAAAGAGGGAAAAAGGTGCATTCCATAGGATGTTTACCAGTTTTGATAGAGGGGGTTATTTTTGTTTGTTCATTGGAGGTTTTAGCTCTTTGTTTTGTTTTTCTTTGCATCCTTTACATTCTTCAACTGTTTATTATATAAAGATATTACCTTTTTATTATGATTTTTTTTAACTGAAGAAGTGATTGGTTTACATGTCAGTATTAAAGTCCTTTTAATATTTACAGATACTACTATTTCTTCTCCCTCTCAGCTGAAATATTTATTCAGAAACTTCCCTCATAAATAGTGATCATTCCAGTTCCCTAGCAATGACTCTTTAATGGCTCTTTTCAGAGATGTTAAACACAGCATGCTGACATGAATACCATAAGTATGGAGAAAGGACATACGATCCACTCTGTGATGCCTCCCATTTAACAACTTCTTTGCATTCCTACACAGCAATGTGTATCTAACCAAACTGTCCTCCAAAAAACACTACTGTAAGATAAAAAAAACAATCCTTCCTCATATGCCTATAGAGACCTGATACCCCTCTCTAATTACTAAAGAAAACATGTGGGTATCACCTGAAACTTCAGGGAGTCTACCCAATTCATGTGCCCGCACTTAAAGGTTTCAGAAGTCATTGTCCCTTTTGCTGTGCTTTTTACTGTATAAGCTTTAACAAAGAACTAGCTGTGGTTTGCTCACGCCAAAATCATTGGTCAGCCTCTGTGACTTAAGTAAAATATAGTTGGCTAAATTTAATACCCTGTTAAATATTTAGCTGTCTTTGGTCTACTCCTCAAACCATAAAAAGCCACAAACAATCCACCAAGTCATAACTACAAAAAATATTTATTTTTATACAGTAAAATGTATATAAATGAGCAACAAAAACTTGAGTAGTGGAGTCTGTGCGTCCATCCACAAGTTACGTAGCATGACTACGTAGCATCCCCAAAGGACGCATACTTGCAATATATCCCTAAAATGTGGATACAGAGAAATGTCTACTTTGTCCCTTAAGGTAATGGCTCAAAGTTAAAACACATATAGGTGGCACTGTAAGCGTAGTTATATTTGCCACTGTTGGGGGAAGGCATCAGGCTGTGTTTGGTCCCAGGGCTGGTCTGGGCTGCCTTCGGCGAGCAGAGCTGAGCTGGGTTTACCAGGCAGCCTGTGGCCAAGTGCCCATTGTCCAGCCTGTCTGAGCTACAGCTCTGAGAGTGCTGCTGGGAAAGGGCTGACAAACCCAGGCAGTCACTGACAGACAAAAGGACTTGGGGATATCTGGGTCCTGCAGGGCAGCTTTCTCACCTTCCCTGAAAGCAATTAGGGCCCATGGGGTCCAGGCAACCATACCCTACCCTCACAGCCCCCCAACCCATGGCCCAGGAGACACAGACTCATCAGTAACCTCTGCCCAGACCTGGCCTCAGTGGCACAGGGGCTTATATCAACACCTTGCCTCCATCCTTGGCTCCTTGCAGGAGTCTCCAGTTGAGCTCTGGCCCCACTCCCTGGCTCTGTCCATCATGCACAGGGATAGGAGGGTGGGGGCACGGCCCTTATTTGAACCAGGATCATCCTGGCTCCTCCCATAGGAGTTCCATCCCACCATGCTCCCTGTCAATACCAAGGAGCAGGAAGCAGACATGAGATTCAGAGCATAACACCCTCCACCCAACTTGGTCACTTTAATTCAACCACACTGTTGCCCTGAGAAAGGTTGGAAGAGGGAGGTTTGGAGGGCCTGATCAGGCACGTCACATACAGCCAGGGCTGTTGCTGTGATCAGCTCTACTCACCAAAACCTTATGAGGATGCTGAACAAGGGTGTGCCTCTTGCTGCTCTTAGATTTGGAACAAATTTGGGATTAAGCCTAGGTCTATGTTCAGGTTCAAAATACATTGTGTGTATATCTTGTGATGATAGATGTGGGATTTTGTCTGTATTTCTGGATTTATAATTTCTTCTCTGAAAAAGAGAAAGCAGAGTGATCCTGTCAGGAAAGGAAGTCATATATACGAGGCTGACAGGATTGTACAAGGAAGACAAGGTCACAGAGGAGGCTGGAGTGGAAGGGAAGATAGCAAGGATAAGCCTGAGGAGAGTTTCAGCTCTGTCAAAGCATTAGGGTGGCCCTCCACCTGCACAGAATCAAGAACACATTTCACTTAAAGGAAAAAAAAAAACAGAAGTACTATGCACATAGGCAAAGAGGACATCAAAATGTCAACAAATGGAAACTGAAATCAAATTGCAAAACTGATCTTGATCTTGATGTTTTATAATTTTGAAATGCTTGACTTCACAATCCAGATGTCATTTTCATGTAACTTTTTTTATACAAATACTCCAGAATAATGTTCAGAATTTCTTGTCTTGAATATGGCAAGATAAAAAGCAAGGGAAGAAATATGTTCCCTTAGAATATATTTCAGAATAATTTGTCTACAAGCCAATCACACTCTGACATGAAACTCATAGATGTATTACTGTGGCCTATTTAATGCAAAAGAGCCTTCCTAGCAGATGGGAGTAACAGCCAATGCAGACCCGTCTGGCTTAGAAATGGGTTGCTAACTGAAGAATATTTAAAAGAGAGTTAAGGGTATCTGCAGGTCTAGACTGAAAATAGGACAAGAGATCTGAGCCTTTTTGGCTTGGTCATCAAGTAGTGTAAATAGGTATAGGACCATGAAAGTCTGAGTAAGCACGTCAGGCTTAAGTGAACCAGGTGGTTGTGTCCTATGTTTACACACACAGATGCTTGTATAACCTTGATATCTTTTTTTTTTCCGCAATGAATTACATTGATATAGAATATACCTTGTGCAAAGTAATATCTTTAGTATTTTGTTCAGTGAACAATAAATTATACTTGGATTGGTAACAGAATCACAGAATGCTAGGGATTGGAAGGGACCTAGAAAGATCATCTAGTCCCATCCCCCCGCCAGAGCAGGATCACCTAGATCAAGTCACACAGGAATGCGTCCAGGCGGGTTTTAAACGTCTCCAGAGACGAACACTCCACAACCTCCCTGGGCAGCCTAATCCAGTGCTCTGTCACCCTCACCGTGAAGAAGTTTCTTCTCATATTTAGGTGGAACCTCCTATGTTCCAGCTTACACCCATTGCCCCTTGTCCTATCATTAGACACCACCGAAAAGAGCCTGGCTCCATCCTCCTGATACTCATTCTTTACATATTTATAAACGTTAATAAGGTCACACCTCAGTCTCCTTTTTTCCAAGCTAAAGAGACCCAGCTCCCTCAGCCTTTCCTCATAAGGTTGATGTTCCACTCCCTTAATCATCTTTGTGGCTCTGTGCTGGACTCTCTCAAGCAGTTCCCTGTCCTTCTTGAACTGAGGGGCCCAGAACTGGACACAATATTCCAGATGTGGTCTCACCAGGACCGAGTAGAGGGGGAAGAGAACCTCTCTCGACCTACTAACCACACCCCTTCTAATACNTCCATCACCTTTCTGGGGATGAAGGTGAGGCTGACCAGCCTATAGTTACCCGAGTCCTCCTTCTTGCCCTTTTTGAAGACTGGAGTGACATTTGCTTTCCTCCAGTCCCCAGGCACCTCTCCTGTTCCTCACGACTTACCAAAGATGATGGAGAGTGGCCTAGCAATGACTTCCACCATCTCCCTTAGCACTCACGGGTGAATCCCATCAGGACCCATGGATTTATGTACAGCCAGATTGCTCAATTGATCCCTAACCCGGTCCTCGTCAACCAGGACAAACTCCTTCTTTGTCCTGACTTCCTCTGGTGCCTCAAGGGTCTGGGGCTCCTCAGGACAGCCTCCAGAGTATAGACAGAGGCAAAGAAGGCATTCAGTAACTCCGACTTCTCTGTACCCTCTGTCACCAGGACACCCGCCTCATTTATCAGTGGGCCTACGTTGCCTCTAGTGTTAGTTTTATCTGCAATGTATTCGAAGAAGTCCTTTCTGTTGTCCTTGACCTCTCGTGCAAGGTTGAATTCCAAGGAGGCCTTGGCTTTCCTAGTTGCCTCCCTACATCCTCTGACTACAATCTTATAATCATCCAAAGTGGACATCCCTTCCTTCCATGATTTATAGACTTTCTTCTTCCTCTTCAGTTTGTCCAGCAGTTCCCAGTTTAACCATGCAGGTCTTCTGGCTCTCTTTCTTGACTTCCTGTTGGGATGCTCTGATCTTGAGCTTGAAAGAAGTGGTTCTTGAATGCTAGCCAACTATCTTGGGCCCCTTTACCTTCTAGTACCTTGTCCCATGGGATTTCCCCTAGCAATTGCTTGAAAAGGCCAAAGTTGGCCCTACTGAATTCCAGGGTTTTGATTCTGCTTGGTATTCTGTTCCCACCACATGAGATATCCTGAACTCCACCATCTCATGGTCACTTCAACCAAGGCTGTCCTCAACCTTCACCGCTTCAACCAGACGCTCCTTGTTAGTGAGAAGAAGATCCAGCAGCACTCCTCTCCTAGTTGGCTCATCCCATCACAATTTTATTGGAAGACTGGTCAGTTAATGACTGTTGTAATGTGAGTAGGTGAAGAAACAAAGTTCTGAGCAATCTGCATGAGAAGAGTGGAGCAATTACAAAGGGATGATGTATTTTTAAGTACTGGGTTACAAAAACTTGCTTGATATTCATCTGAGATATGATTAGTATAGTCCTAAATCACTAGCCAAGGCTATAGAAGGCTGATAGAGTCAAGAAAATTATCTATATTAGTAGTCCTTACTCAGGTGAATAGAGTATCAGAACTATTAAGGAACTAACCATCAGTGACTGATATGTGCAACATACTAAATGAGGTTAATGACTCCCAAAAGAAGTCAAGCTCATTAGAAATGAGAGTGCAGAAGCATTCAGCACCATGCAAGAGCTAATCTCCAAAAGATTGCTGTGCTATAGTGAATAGCTTTTGTTTTAAAAACTGATTCCAGAACTCTATTACTACTATGAGTAAGGAAATAAAGGAAGCACTTAGCTGGTCTCAGGCAGTATATGTAGATTAAGTCTATTTTCCTTAATAAATCTGCAGTATGTGGGAATTTCAGAAAATATGACTTCATTCCATGGATTAATTATGAAATTTTTTACTAAAATGATTGTTTTGAAACTCTAAATATGTTGGGCTAATCTTGTCCTTGATATTTCATATGTAGCACAAATTTCACCAAGACGGTAAGAATGTTACTGGAATTAAACTTTTCGTATCCTCTCTTTTCTCATCTTTATCACAAAATCCCCTATCATTTCTACTCCTAGACATAGCTGATGATTAGTTTGGTAGCTGTAGGCTTGGATTGTATTTGCTATTTTAAATTCACAGACTGATGAGTCTTTAAAAGTCTCTGTCATCTGTTGAGCCATCTTATACTGTCACAAAACAGATATTAAACTTGTTACCTGCTCTAATAAAAATGATGGACAGATAACTTATTGAAACATGTAAATAAATGAAGACAAATTTATGATATTTTCATTTAAGGTAGAACCACATATATGTCAGTGCTAAAAAATATCCTTAATCTTTTCAGAAAAGTGTCTTGATGGAGAAATTTCTCTATTAATCCTTTATGATATTGGTTATGGACAAAGGTGAAAATGTGGAATCCACTATCAAAATAAACAACAGGTGTTTTGGATTCTTTTCCATAAGAAATTTCTTTTAAAAGAGTTGATGTGAATAATGAAAGAAAAATTAATTATGGTCCAGTTAGGTACAAATGAAATGAGGTAATGTGGTTTACTGCTTAGCATTTTAAAAAGATTCCTTTTTAAGTAGATGAAGACTTAGCTGCTTGGCACTTTCTTGAAAAAGTAGTCAGATGGGAACTGTCTGAAATTTGCAACATATTTGAGTAGTCAAAAGTAATTGGACTCCATTATAATATGTAGTGCCTGCTGTGAGAGTCATTAGCATTCTCATAGTTCAAGTATATGCACTGATAAAATTATGATGAGCTAGCAAAAGCACCAACTCAATATTAATCCAGCCTTTAGACAAATATTGTAATAGGATTTGCACATTTAAGGGGAAAATTATCCTCTCAGTGTGTGCTCTGTATATCTAGGGTATTAATATTGATGTGCATTGAAAGAAAAATACATCCTTAATCACAATTACATTTAAGATTCAAATCCATATAGGACAAGAAATTATAAAAATATTAATCATTTTCCCATAGTTCTCAGAATGTGAAATGAATATCCATTTTTTATTGTCTACTTTTTGAGGGGACTGAGTAATGTCCAAGAAAGTTTTGTGGTGTTTTTGGTTGTTTTACTATTGCCTCTTCATATCTGCGTAGATAACTTTTGTTCCTTTAAAATTAGTGCTGGTTTATATTAATTATGGATCTTAATCTTTATGCAGTGGATATACAGCTGAAATACACTATGGTACATAAAGCTGCTGAAAATAATTCTGTACTGAATAATCACTGTGACTGAGCTAGGTATCCTAACAATATGGTAACAATGGGCCCATAAGCTCGCTCTTCTCTATTGCTAGCTCTTTCTCTTTTTCAGTGGACTTGGTAATTTCTCCCAAAACTAGCTGCCATTGTAAGAGGGAAGGCTAGTGAGTTTGGCCTTTGAGCTTTATTATTTGGAAATAATTATCTTACATAAAAGCATCACTAGGTGAACAGCAGAATGGGCAAACTACTTTATTTTCATTTGATGCCACCAAGGTGTTCCAGGTTCCAGAGGATACTCTGGGCACAAACACACTCAGGGCACGATACTTGGTGAGAAAACAGTGAGATTTATTGTTCAGCGATAGTCGTGTGAAAGCGATAGTTAGTACAGTGTATTTCCCTTCAGGAGAAGTCTGCCTTATGCCCAGAGGCAGGCAGAGTGTATCCCTTGAAGAGCAGCCTGCTCAGTAGCAGGCTGTGCATAAGCGATGAGTTAGCAAGGTGTGCCATGCGTTCCCTGTTAGTAGAATCTTACCAACCCCATTATTAGCGAAAGACCGCCGAAGCAGAGAATAGATAGGATGATCCGGATCATTGCAGAGAAAGGAGATGAGGGGTCGTACGGGGCGAGCCAAGATGTCCCTTGTATAACATGGTGCTCTCTCTCCGTCGCCCCCCCAGCTACCACATCTTGGCCCGTAGTCCAACCTTTATACTCAGCAGATTCTGGAAAAATACTGGCAAAACATCATTTCACCCGTGGCCAGCGTGTGAGACGATGTTTGCAGGTGCATGATGTGCTTAACAGCGGCTCCCAGACTCCTACATGTGTTGTTCAAAACAACCTATCTTCTCAGGGCTAAATCTGGAGTGTAACTCTCTCCCAAGGCCACATTCTCATGGCAAAGTCCAGCTTGTTATTTTCTATCCCTAACACACAAGCTCAATGTCAATAGAGTAGGCCTGGCACCCAGTCCACTAGGTAGGCTACTGGGCCAATTCAAGACTGCTTGAGCATGCGGCTTCTATTGCTTTATCCCTGCTAGATGCTTTGCTATTGATCTCTGTAATAGTGAATGGATTTCGTATTGTCTTGCATCTCCTAACAGAGGGAAAGATTTGCGTTCCCTTAGGTTCAAAGACAAGAGAAGCTTAGAAGTCTCTTTCACCAGATAGAAATTTCTGTAACTTAAGTCATGTTCTTGCCATTACCTCGCTGCACCTCTGCAAAAAATCCTTAGTAAGTTGATCACTGGCTTAGTTTGTGCCTCATTGTGAAGTAGTTTTACACAAAATGCATGAAGAGATTTTTGCACACAGATATGTTTTTAAATTTATAACTGATCTCTTCCTAGACAGATTTTTTTGTAAAGATGTTTCTATATATGTTTGAAAGTTAAAAGCGTGGCTTGATATGTACAAAAAAATTATTCTTTCACCAAAACTTCATACACAAAATATTGAAAAAAAAATTCCTATGAAAACCGAGCCTTTGAGTTTTCTATCTCTGAACGAGATGTCAATATTCTTACTGATGTTGTGAAAATGAATATTTTATTAATTTTTGCTACTCTACAGCCAGTTGCCCAGGAGCATGTCCAGATGGCTTTTGAATACATCCAGGAATGGAGACACTGCCAACTCCCTGGGCAACCAGTCCAAGTGCTCAGTCAACCTCAGAGTAAACAAGTGTTTCCCTATGTTCAGATGGAAAATCCCATGCTTCAGTTTATGCCCAATGCCACTTATCCTGTCACTGGGCACCACTGAAAATGTCTGGTTGCAGCCTTTTTGCACCCACCCTTTAGGTATTCATATCCATTGACAAGATTCACACACACCACATTAGTCTAAAGTCTTCTTTACTCGAGGATAAAGAGTCCTATCTCTCTCAGCCTTTCCTCACAGGAGAGATGCTCCACTCCCTTACTCATTTTTGTGGCTCTTCGTTGGATTCTCTCCAGTATGTCCATGTCTCTCTTGCAATGAGTAACTCAGAACTGGGCACAGCATTCCAGGCGTGGCCTCATCAGTAATGAAAAAGAGAGGAAGTATCACCTACCTCCTCATACTGGCAACACTCTTAATGTAACACAAGATGCCATTAGTCTTCTTCACAGCAATGACACATCACCAGCTTATGTTCAAGCCCCAAATCCTTTTCTACCAAGCTGCTTTCCAGTATGAAATTATTTCTTCCCAGGTGCAAGACTTTGACCTTCCCCTTGTTCAATTAATCTGCCTTAAAGCTCATTATTCAGTGTCACCTACATCTTTTCATTGGGAGAGGAGATGCCTAAGTGCTGCCATTGATTTTAACTTTCTGCTTTCTCCTGGCTTCTGTTAGGAAGAAGGCACAATATGGATCTAAAGACAGTGAGGTTTAAAGCAGCATATGTTCCTTCTCACACCCTGGAAAGGTAACAGGAGGATCACCATTGTAATGGAACTATTTTTCTTTTCCATACCAAAGTTTGTAACCAATTGCTTTCTGAGCTTCAGTAAATTAATTTTGATAGTATCCTGGGGAGAAATTGTCTTACTTGTCATGTTGTCTATCTGTGACCCCATGCCTGGCTTGCTAATTTGCAGCAACAGAGGGAGTCTGTCTCCTAGGACTCATGGAAAAATTAAGTGGCATGATGAGACACCAACCAAAAACACTATCCTTTTTCTTACTAGGGAAACAAGGATATGCGAACAGTGGAAACTGAGTATAGGCAAAACACACGTAGGTTATGCTGGGCAGCAGCCAACCTGCAGCTTGCAGGTGCACAGGTCCAGATCCCTACCCTCCCCAGCACCAACCTTTTCTCATGCTAGTGGGGCTCTGGAGTCTCTTCTACTTTAGCAGATGCTCTGTGCTGGATTTGTCATCTTCTTTTGCCTGGGTTCTGCCACACCTGTGAAATGCATCTTCTTATACTACCTGGTCAGGGTAACTGATTTCAGTCCCCATAAAAGTCCATTTTCAGATTGCCCATAAAAGGGTCCTTCTAGACAACTAGTATACCATATTCAGGGGATATAGCAAAAATACATTGATCTCTTAGTGGACAATATTTTTAACCACAATTGGCTATGCTTCTTTCTACAAATATGCCAAAAACAGGTATTTAAAGGAATGATTTATCTCAGTATCTTAACAAAAAAGTAAGCCTGCATTATGTTTGGGCTCTAAAATGAACAATCTTTTATGCAATATAAAAGAATTTATCAAGCTGTGGAGAATGAAAATAAAATTATCGAAAATTCATTTTTAATTTGTTCTTATTATGGAGTTTTTTGTTTGTTTGCATTTCAGATTCCTTCAGTAGGATTAGTTTTATTTTAAAATAAAGAGGTTTACAAACTTCCTGCAAATTTGAGGTAATTAATAGCTAGAATAAAGTGATTTATTTTCCCCTTTGAAAATAGGGTGGTTTTTTAATATAAAACAAGACAATCTTTGTCCTTGAACTGGAACAAAAAGCCATTCTTGTAAATTTTGCAGACAAAAACGTTATGTTAGTTTTAATTTGGTACCTCTATAGAGTATTTTTAGATACTTTAGAGAGCATTTTTTGCTGCTGAGAGAACAAAATGACAGTAGTAATCTTAAATGTACTGCAGTAATATTAAAAATCAACCTTTCTACATATTTAGCTCATATCTAAACATATTTGATGCTATTTTGAAATAAACTCATAGATGCTTTGTACATTTAAATAACTATTAGTATATAAGTGCTTGTTTAATTTTTATAATATTCCTAACCATTATTAGTATGATAATAATTTAGTTAAATATATAAATTTTATTTTCAAATGATTATTTAAATGAATTTTACACACACAAAAAATTAATTAGGTGATTTCATAATATTTTGTAGTATATTTGGACATGGACTAAAGATCTAAAAATTTCTCTTCTAAAATCCCCTCACTATCTAAGCATACAATAGCTGGCAATTAGAAAAATGACAAATTCTAATTGACACTGTGGAGAAGGAAGAAACAGTAAACATAAGAAGTTGTTAACCTGTAGTCAAAATGCAAAAATACACATCTAAATTTTAGTGATGTAGATTCCCTGTGCCTCAAGTTATGCATTTCAAAGACAGTCTACAATGGTAAAATGAAAAAGAGAGAATATGTTTTGTTTGAACTTAATCTAAATGCAATAATAATTATAGTCTTTGGAAAAGGGAAATCTTTTTAGCTGTTGTTGAAAAGAATGAAAAATCCAAGCAACTAAGAAACATTCAAGTAATTCAATGAATATATGGTTGTAAAGTCATTGTGATTATGCAACAAAAGATTAAGTGGTGAAAAAATTTAATAGATGAGCATCATACAAACCAAAAGTCTGTTTTGACGTTAAGATAGAATTCTGATAGACCATTTCTTTAGAGGTAAAATACATGTTGTTTGCAGAGAAATCAGTAAATCTTAGATGAGAGTTTAGACCTATCAGCAGAGATATCATGTTATTTTTATTTTTTCATTGTCAAATATGAAGAAATACAACACATGATTCTTACATCATACTGCTAAACTATTACAGAAAGCCTATTTCTGGGGATTGTAAAAAATCAGAATTATAGGATCCTACAATGTTTCCAATATAATCTGTAAAGAATCTGAGAGGCAGCTATTTACATGTTTGAGCACTACCTACTTTACACTGGACTCTGAGTCTAAATATTCAGACAAGTAAAAAAGCCTTCCTAATACTTTCAATATTTATTAGAATTAAATACTGTGACTTCTTTTTTTACCAACAATTCAACATAGGTTAGCACAACTACCCCATTATCTACTCAATCAAATGTCAATATTTTCTGAAGGAAGCAAAAGAAGTTAACTAGGTGTATGGAACATCTGGCTCATAGTTTGTAAGCAAGTTTTGGTTAATATCCAGTGCATACAAAGGATTCATGGGTGGTTGTAAAAGTGACCCAGACTTGGATCACCCAGAGGCCCTATCTATGCAGAGATGATCCATTGGGAGCTGTGTAGATGGCTCAGTCTTGAGTTGTCCATAAGCCATAGACCAAACAGGGTAGTGCTGCATCATTCAAAGAACCAAAACCTGAGCTGAACTTGAAATCCCTCAACAAATAATATACCCTGAGTCTCAAGCCAAGCCACTGTACAGTTGCCTGAGAAAGTAAGATAAAGAGAACCTGGAGGGTTTCAGTGTTGGTTTCAGCCAGCAATCTTGTGTACTCAGATGGAATAATCTAATCAGGCATAGTCTTGCCCACATTCACATAAATCAGGAGATAAAACCCCTAAGGTCTGGGAATCAGGAGTTGCCTTTTCATCATGCCTGTATTGAGTCCCTTCCCCTTTGGTTAGGACAGTGGCCAAGGTAGTTTCTCTGGGATTGTGAGCCCTTACCTGGAGGAGTGGATGAATATTTAGCATGCCGTACGTTTGTAACTGTGAGCAGTTAACTAACACATGTATAATATTTAGCACACTTTTTAGGTTCTTATAGTGTATTCTTGCTTTTAAAGTGCAATAGTGCATTCTTCCATTGTATCCATGAAAAATAGCGGCATATTAAAGCTGTAAGTGAAGTTCAAATACAGTGTTTGCTTGAGCCTTGCAGTTAAACCTGTGAGTGAAGCTCAAATAGATTGTTTGAGTCTTGCAGCCTAGTCTCTTTTGGCCTAAGTATTACTAATTATTTTAAAAGAAAAAATTGCTTATATTCAAACCAGATCATCTTCTCTTCATTACGTCATTTCCTTCAGACTCCTGGGTTGCTGACTAACTCCTCCTTTACTCTGTACAAGATTTTACAAGAGCTCTTACTCTTCTAAATTTTTTTCCACATTTGAAGACTTATATTTATTTCCACTTTGTTCATTGTGTTGGAATGCCATTTGCAAAAGCTACAAATGTAAAAAAATCCCTCAATTCCAGAAACTTGAGAGTTGCATTTGTCGATCAGAACTTTATTTTCTATAACAAAATGGGCATATGTTGCAACTAGAACATTTAATTACCATACAAGAATAAATTCAGTGGAGTAAAGACAGAGAATAAGTGTGAAATAATATGTTATTCTCTAAAACAATAAGAAGAATAAAGTAACTTTCTCATATTCTCATTTATTGTTCGGCTTTGCCTTAAAAGAGTGAAAGGTCTTATAAAAGACACAAAATATTAATATCAAGAGTAATATTTCCAGTTTCTGAGGTATTTAGAAGAGAAAACTTGTCATAAATAACAGTACATTTTTCTTTCTTATTCTTTCTGATAAAATAACTATTTAATTCACACAGAAAATGAGACAGTTATGTAAATAATAGATGAATAGGCAAAACTGCTAAGAAAAATCAAAATATTCCAAAATTTGATCCACTTAAAAGCATAAAGTTGTGAGAGTGAGACATTTTAAATAATCAGTATAGACCAACCATTACACTTTCTACAATATTTCAAAAATGCATGTCTGCAGGAACACTGCAAACTGTATAATTAACCCAGCAAAAGCCTGATAAAATAATTAGAAAAAAAAATCAGCTGTTATGCAATACTAGGAAATGTATCTATGGTCTAACATGATTTGCATCCTGCTGGAGTTCAGGCTTTCTTTGTAAGTAGGATTACAGAGAAAATCAGCCTGAATTTTCTGTATGATAATACAGCTTTTTATTCATCACTGTTATGTTTCTGGTTTTGAATAAAGCATTGTTTTGTTGTAAATGCCAGGCTTCAAGAATTGATTGTTCTTTTGCTGCTTTTTATTGCCTTGATACTGCAGGGTTTTTTATCTTCAAATTATTTTAGGTACTAAAATAATATTGAAACTTTGCTTATTTTTTAGAAGACTTTTTACAAAAATAGCAGTGATATGAGGGCATAAAAGTTGAACACATCTGAGTATTTCTACAAAAAGTTTGTTTGACTGGCATATTAAAGATATAATATTCTCAAAAGGTTTTTTTTTCCCTCAACACTTCCTCCCCCCCAAGTTTTTCCCCCAAACTAAAACTCAAAGTAAACATAAAAAAGTAGATATACTTTAAAATATTCATGCAAATATTTACAGAGTTCTTCCAAATAAATACTTATTTCTGACACTTAAAGAAGTAATTTTTAAAAATATTAAGTTTACAGTAAAGGACTAAAGCTTTTGTGTTCTAAATGACATGTATATATTATTAGACAAATATAAATAAAATATTCACTAATTTCTGTGATTTAATTATTTTGAACGAAATAAAACATTACTTAANCCCCTTTGGTTAGGACAGTGGCCAAGGTAGTTTCTCTGGGATTGTGAGCCCTTACCTGGAGGAGTGGATGAATATTTAGCATGCCGTACGTTTGTAACTGTGAGCAGTTAACTAACACATGTATAATATTTAGCACACTTTTTAGGTTCTTATAGTGTATTCTTGCTTTTAAAGTGCAATAGTGCATTCTTCCATTGTATCCATGAAAAATAGCGGCATATTAAAGCTGTAAGTGAAGTTCAAATACAGTGTTTGCTTGAGCCTTGCAGTTAAACCTGTGAGTGAAGCTCAAATAGATTGTTTGAGTCTTGCAGCCTAGTCTCTTTTGGCCTAAGTATTACTAATTATTTTAAAAGAAAAAATTGCTTATATTCAAACCAGATCATCTTCTCTTCATTACGTCATTTCCTTCAGACTCCTGGGTTGCTGACTAACTCCTCCTTTACTCTGTACAAGATTTTACAAGAGCTCTTACTCTTCTAAATTTTTTTCCACATTTGAAGACTTATATTTATTTCCACTTTGTTCATTGTGTTGGAATGCCATTTGCAAAAGCTACAAATGTAAAAAAATCCCTCAATTCCAGAAACTTGAGAGTTGCATTTGTCGATCAGAACTTTATTTTCTATAACAAAATGGGCATATGTTGCAACTAGAACATTTAATTACCATACAAGAATAAATTCAGTGGAGTAAAGACAGAGAATAAGTGTGAAATAATATGTTATTCTCTAAAACAATAAGAAGAATAAAGTAACTTTCTCATATTCTCATTTATTGTTCGGCTTTGCCTTAAAAGAGTGAAAGGTCTTATAAAAGACACAAAATATTAATATCAAGAGTAATATTTCCAGTTTCTGAGGTATTTAGAAGAGAAAACTTGTCATAAATAACAGTACATTTTTCTTTCTTATTCTTTCTGATAAAATAACTATTTAATTCACACAGAAAATGAGACAGTTATGTAAATAATAGATGAATAGGCAAAACTGCTAAGAAAAATCAAAATATTCCAAAATTTGATCCACTTAAAAGCATAAAGTTGTGAGAGTGAGACATTTTAAATAATCAGTATAGACCAACCATTACACTTTCTACAATATTTCAAAAATGCATGTCTGCAGGAACACTGCAAACTGTATAATTAACCCAGCAAAAGCCTGATAAAATAATTAGAAAAAAAAATCAGCTGTTATGCAATACTAGGAAATGTATCTATGGTCTAACATGATTTGCATCCTGCTGGAGTTCAGGCTTTCTTTGTAAGTAGGATTACAGAGAAAATCAGCCTGAATTTTCTGTATGATAATACAGCTTTTTATTCATCACTGTTATGTTTCTGGTTTTGAATAAAGCATTGTTTTGTTGTAAATGCCAGGCTTCAAGAATTGATTGTTCTTTTGCTGCTTTTTATTGCCTTGATACTGCAGGGTTTTTTATCTTCAAATTATTTTAGGTACTAAAATAATATTGAAACTTTGCTTATTTTTTAGAAGACTTTTTACAAAAATAGCAGTGATATGAGGGCATAAAAGTTGAACACATCTGAGTATTTCTACAAAAAGTTTGTTTGACTGGCATATTAAAGATATAATATTCTCAAAAGGTTTTTTTTTCCCTCAACACTTCCTCCCCCCCAAGTTTTTCCCCCAAACTAAAACTCAAAGTAAACATAAAAAAGTAGATATACTTTAAAATATTCATGCAAATATTTACAGAGTTCTTCCAAATAAATACTTATTTCTGACACTTAAAGAAGTAATTTTTAAAAATATTAAGTTTACAGTAAAGGACTAAAGCTTTTGTGTTCTAAATGACATGTATATATTATTAGACAAATATAAATAAAATATTCACTAATTTCTGTGATTTAATTATTTTGAACGAAATAAAACATTACTTAAGTTAAAATCCAGTTAATATTGTCTGACAAAAAAAATTCAAAACAAGGAAAAGATTTATTTTTTTTTTAGTTTTANAAAGAAGTAATTTTTAAAAATATTAAGTTTACAGTAAAGGACTAAAGCTTTTGTGTTCTAAATGACATGTATATATTATTAGACAAATATAAATAAAATATTCACTAATTTCTGTGATTTAATTATTTTGAACGAAATAAAACATTACTTAAGTTAAAATCCAGTTAATATTGTCTGACAAAAAAAATTCAAAACAAGGAAAAGATTTATTTTTTTTTTAGTTTTACTATTTCATACGTGAATATGTAGGCTTTTAATTTCAGAATAACATTTGGTCCTTGAAATTCAAATATAAAAATGAAAATTAAATATATTGAAAACAGGACCCAGAAAAATATTGCTTCTTACGTTAAAATACTCCACTTCACTGAAGCTTTTATGTTGCTTTTCTGAATCAGTAACTGAATCCAAAATTAAGTGCTCACACAGTTCCATTCCTCATAAACATTTGATAACATAATCATTTACTTAGGCTTTTGACTGGTAGGATTTCTGTCTTAAAGATTATATGAAAGTGTTTATCATTGAGGACTGTGTTAATGCCAAATCTCAATTTTCTGTTTTAAACCATGAGGAAATACTTTAAGTCTCAATGTGGCATAATAAAGAATGAAAAGATATTTTAAACCAATATGATTCTCTCATTCCAGTTCAACAATTTGCTTTCAATTGTAACTTCCCCTATGTGTTTTCATGATACATTTGAAAGAAAAAAATGATTTAGATGCCTTTGATTATGTGTACAAAGCTCATGGTTCCAGAAAGAGTTGTCGTGCATTTTCTTAAATGTTCATTTGATCTAAGTTGGTCAAAGATTTAGGGCCAATAAAGGGGCTTTGAGCTAAGGAATTCCTTTCTCCATGGTGTCCTTAAATCATGGGACTGCTGGGTGCCTTAAGGTAGGAACTGTAACATCTTTCACAGTGAAAGGCCTAAAGCTGTTCTAAAAGTGAGCTGGAAATGTTACATTCTTTTTAGAGCTGGAGTGCTTGTAAGTGCCTCGGGGAGGCTTATACCTGCAATCTTCCACTTGACCTTGTATGTGTTTTTTCAAGGGACAGAGCCTGTTAGGCTACGTAAAAGCCTTCAGGGTAAGGTGCACACCAACAGGCACTCACAATTAGGTGTGCTGTGCTATATTAAGAAAAAAACTTAACAATTTTTGGTTGTACCAAATTAAAGTGTCTAGAAATACAAAACAGAGTGACTAAATTTCTCTGGTTGCAGCTGGGTAGTTGTGAGACTATCCCAGTGTGATTTGTCAAAACTGTACCAGGGAAAAGGACAGGAGTTTCTTTGGGCCAAGATAGCTGAGAAGTTGATAAGTGAGACACAACAGTACCCCTCAGCCTGTGTCCCCCCAAACATCACTGTTCACCCTATCTCCCATGAGGAGGGGATGGTGGTGGGCAGGACAATTTCTGCATTTAAATTGAAAAGCCTATGCAGAATGGAAACTGTGTAAACTGCATTTAATAGTGATACAATGAATGCCTGTCTTCTCTAAATACATACATTTTCCTCCTTGGTACTTCAAAACAGGAACAACAGTTTAGTAGAAAGCGTGAGTCTGTGAGTATGTGTTAATTAGACCAAGTATGATACTATTCTGGCCAGGGCTTTCTGTGGGTATAAGAAGACAAATTCCTACACAATTGATCTCTGGTC
>VYZX01001320.1:52945-73425 GCA_013401335.1 Brachypteracias leptosomus
AAAAAATTCAAAACAAGGAAAAGATTTATTTTTTTTTTAGTTTTACTATTTCATAAGTGAATATGTAGGCTTTTAATTTCAGAATAACATTTGGTCCTTGAAATTCAAATATAAAAATGAAAATTAAATATATTGAAAACAGGACCCAGAAAAATATTGCTTCTTACGTTAAAATACTCCACTTCACTGAAGCTTTTATGTTGCTTTTCTGAATCAGTAACTGAATCCAAAATTAAGTGCTCACACAGTTCCATTCCTCATAAACATTTGATAACATAATCATTTACTTAGGCTTTTGACTGGTAGGATTTCTGTCTTAAAGATTATATGAAAGTGTTTATCATTGAGGACTGTGTTAATGCCAAATCTCAATTTTCTGTTTTAAACCATGAGGAAATACTTTAAGTCTCAATGTGGCATAATAAAGAATGAAAAGATATTTTAAACCAATATGATTCTCTCATTCCAGTTCAACAATTTGCTTTCAATTGTAACTTCCCCTATGTGTTTTCATGATACATTTGAAAGAAAAAAATGATTTAGATGCCTTTGATTATGTGTACAAAGCTCATGGTTCCAGAAAGAGTTGTCGTGCATTTTCTTAAATGTTCATTTGATCTAAGTTGGTCAAAGATTTAGGGCCAATAAAGGGGCTTTGAGCTAAGGAATTCCTTTCTCCATGGTGTCCTTAAATCATGGGACTGCTGGGTGCCTTAAGGTAGGAACTGTAACATCTTTCACAGTGAAAGGCCTAAAGCTGTTCTAAAAGTGAGCTGGAAATGTTACATTCTTTTTAGAGCTGGAGTGCTTGTAAGTGCCTCGGGGAGGCTTATACCTGCAATCTTCCACTTGACCTTGTATGTGTTTTTTCAAGGGACAGAGCCTGTTAGGCTACGTAAAAGCCTTCAGGGTAAGGTGCACACCAACAGGCACTCACAATTAGGTGTGCTGTGCTATATTAAGAAAAAAACTTAACAATTTTTGGTTGTACCAAATTAAAGTGTCTAGAAATACAAAACAGAGTGACTAAATTTCTCTGGTTGCAGCTGGGTAGTTGTGAGACTATCCCAGTGTGATTTGTCAAAACTGTACCAGGGAAAAGGACAGGAGTTTCTTTGGGCCAAGATAGCTGAGAAGTTGATAAGTGAGACACAACAGTACCCCTCAGCCTGTGTCCCCCCAAACATCACTGTTCACCCTATCTCCCATGAGGAGGGGATGGTGGTGGGCAGGACAATTTCTGCATTTAAATTGAAAAGCCTATGCAGAATGGAAACTGTGTAAACTGCATTTAATAGTGATACAATGAATGCCTGTCTTCTCTAAATACATACATTTTCCTCCTTGGTACTTCAAAACAGGAACAACAGTTTAGTAGAAAGCGTGAGTCTGTGAGTATGTGTTAATTAGACCAAGTATGATACTATTCTGGCCAGGGCTTTCTGTGGGTATAAGAAGACAAATTCCTACACAATTGATCTCTGGTCACACAAACGAAATGCATTTGTTTTTTGTGGAGTGTCTATTTCCATTTTAGATTACTTTTTTAGGTATTAATCAAGATGTATCTCTATGAAGTTTTATAAGAAATTTGCCTGGATTTTGCTGAAACATTGTCCACTCTGTATGAGGTTGGTAATTTATCCTTAACTGGATTCACTAGCTAAAAGGAATGTTTTAAGATCTGAGAAAATATGTACAGAACTTTTAGGAAAAATTGAGCTTGGCAGCCATTTTTAATGTTGCTTCCTTTTACTTCTTTGAGGACACTCTGAAACTAAGAATGAATGAGGAAATGATAGCCTGTGACTAAGTTTTCAAATTTCCAGTGTATACATATCTATGTATATATCTAGTAAACGTTATACTATATAAGAAAATAGTTATTTTTGCTTAATATCACACTCTGTGTATGTATTAGTGAGCACTTGCTGAGGTAAGCAAGTGATCGATTAATACTATTGCTCAACCCTTAGCTCAGTTTTAAATAAGTAATACATTCAGATTTAAATTTCTATTAGTGCATTAATGCTTCTAACAAATGTTTCAGGCAATTAATTAGAATAAATTAAGCAAGCAACAGCAAGTATTAAGTAATTGTTAGCACATACTCCTAAAGTGTGCCATTGTTTATCTTGAAACCTTACTAATAAATAGCATACTTTTCTTTATAATAATTGTATTACTAAAATTATAGTCTCAAACACATTCAGGAAAATACAAAAGTGGTGCATTAATAAGAATGTTATTATATGTTTAAAACATCTTAGGTTAGCTATATAAGTGAGAGTATTTGTTGAAGTATATTTCCAAATAATGATTGGTCATTTTATCTCTATGGACAATGCTTTTCCTTTATCATTTTCCTTAATTACTTTTTTGCATTATAAGGTTTTGTGTTTCAGTCATTCAAGGAACTACATTTACAATGCAGATATTTTAGATTTGCTTTTTGTTTCCACATGTTTAGCATTTCGTTCAGTATTGGGCATTTCCTGTATGTTTCTTTGAGAGAAGGTGTACTTTCACAAAATGAACAAATTATGAGTCATTAAAATTTGAAGCTGTAGCAATGAGCAAAAGTGCAAGGCAATAGAACTGTTGAATCATAGAATTGTTGGTTGGAAGGAACTTTTGGAGACCATCCAATCCAGCCTCCTGCCTAAAGCAGGAATATAATGAATCCTACAAAATGGTACCCTCATCCAGGATTAAACTATCTCCTTCTTTATAAATATTTTTCCTGATTTCCAGTCTGAACTTCTCCAGCCACAACTTGTGGCCATTTCCCTTTGTTGAGTTCTATTTGTCCCTGCTGAGAAGAGTTTGCCTCCATCCTCTTTGTAATACTAGTAGCAGCAGGCTGTTATTAGATTGCTCCTTAGCCCAAGCTCAACTTTCTCGGCAGGACACACGCTGAATCCCTCTGGCAATCCCAGTAGTCTTCTGAATGACCCCCTGAAGTGCTGAGGCCTGGGCTGTGGGCCCTGAGTTGGAGTTGACCTACAGATGAACCACAACTCAGCAGTGTGTCTTGTTCCCCAAGTAGTTTCAGGCCCTGGAGACAGAACCTGTCCCGCCTGTGTGAGGCCTTGCCTTCCTCCAGGTGATCATGGTTGGGATGGTGGGCAAGGCTAGAGCTATATCAATGAGGAACCAGCCAGTCTGTGAAAAGCAATAAGGAGTTGATCAGTTGGAAGAGAATTCCTGTGGAAGAGAGTTCCTGTTGGGGGCAGCTTGCTGAAGTCTCTCTTAGTGGTGCGTTTCTCCTTGGCTGATTCGAGATGGAGAAGAGCAAACAGATGAGGAATAAAAGATGAAGATGTGCTGAGGGGATGTTGTTGAGTTTGGCGTTGGCCTTAGGAAGAAGATAGCTAGCAGCACACCCTTGTTATTTTCTCAACATTGATTTCAAACTGATCTTGACCCAAAGCAGTATTCCAGATGCAGATTCACCACTACCTAGTAGAAGATGATAATATTTTCCCTAGATCTGTTGGTGGTGTAGTGTAGCCCAGAATTCAGCCTACTTTACTTGTAACAGGAGCACAAAGGTGGCTCATATTCAGGCTGGCATTCACTGTAATCTCTAGGTCCCTTTTATCGGGGCTGCTATTGAGCCAGTCAATTCTCTGAGTTATACTGTCTCATGTATAACCTTTTGCACTTCTCACTGCTGAGCTTCATCATGTTAGTTCAATTCTCAAATTTACAAAGGTCCCTGAACTGAAGCTCTTTATTCTCAGTCATTCCTTATAATTTAGTGGTTTTTAGGGGTGCATTGCCATCATCCAGGTCATTGATTAAGTTATTGGACAAGGTGGGGCCCAGTACCATCCTCTGGGGTACTCTGCTCATTGCCATCTGCCAGCTGAACATTAGAGTTTTGGTTACGACCACTGAGCTGAGAGGTCCAGTCAGATTCCAGTGCAACTGGTAGTCTGTATTTTTTCACATTTCAAAGGAGAATGCTACAGGACACGAAGCCTCACTAAATTCAAAGTATGTTATATGCACTGTATGTTCCTCTTTTACAGCTGGTCAGTAACCACTGTTCTTCCCAAGTCTACAAAGGCAGGAACAATTATTTCTGTCCGGTTCTGTTTGCAAGTTCCTGTGGTAACTGTGTCACTGAACTGGTCTAAGGTAAAACTCTGTAGAAGGGTGTCTTTCAGGCTAGATTGATTCACTATTTCAGTTCACTACTCTCTTTCCCATATACTGCTTCAGTTGTGTTACTAAAACTGAAAGACTGGTAAAAGGTCAAGGCTGTAGCCCAGTATTTCATGATTAGAAGAATGAAAAGCAAAGCTATACCACAAATTACTGGTGTCTCAGAAGAATCATAGATGAAATGACTGACTTGCCCAGCTGGCTACTATTTTGACCTATCTTTTCATGTAGCTTCCTTGCACATTCCAGATGGACAGAAATGAGTTCCATATACCCTTTGCACTCATGCAAGAACATGGACTGTCTCCTGAGTAATAGTCATTAAAATTACTGATTACACTATAAATTACTTTGGAATACCAAAGTTTTATAATTGTAATTTGTCATCATAAAATGTTTGACTATTAGCCAGATATCACTGAGCTGAGATCTTTCTCCAAACTGCAGCAGGAGTCACATTCCCTTGCCTAAAGGAGCTTATTATTAAAAGGTAAGATCAGAGAAGCCACAAAAACAGAAGTGTATTATTTGGAAGGTAATACAAAAAAGTCTTATGCCACAGTCTTATCCTGAGAGAAAGGCATATCCTTTGTCTTGGAATATACATAGCTTCATAGACAACATTTCAGCTTCTATTGACACACACATACACATGCACAAAGGAAAAAAAAGGTGCGGAGGGGAAAGGTTTATTTCACTCAAGCAGGTTTAAACAAAAAGCTTTAAAATATTTCAGTGTACTTCTGAGTGTTGTGGCTTCCTGCCAAGCCAGTAAAAGAAGGTGGTGATATTTTCTTTCTGTCCATAAAAAAAATGAGTTATTGACTGTTTTACCTTGCCTGTTCCCATTTTGTTAACAATTTTTGATTCTGAAAAAAAGAGCTATGACAAAGAAAAATCTCGAAATCAGAAGAAGCAGCATTTTAAGGCAGCATATTTGCAATGCCTTTTTTTTTATTTACAGATTTTCTCAGTCTAATATATGCTATTTAATGTTTTGGAGTGTTAAACGTTAAAACCAGTTACAACGAAAATGGAGGGAATAAAAAATCTAGTGAACTGAAATATGTTTATGTATTCTGAAAAAGCAAAATTTTAAAGGAAATAGAATTTCACTACCTTCTTCATACTAACATCTTCCTTTTTAGGCATTTTTAATTGAGTAGTTAGGCAGTCAGCTTGACACATTTCACATATTTTATAATATATCTTCAACAGCTTTTAAATACATGATTGATCTTTTTTTTTTCTTTTTTTTGAGATCTCATTAATTTTAGCTTATATGAATTGCTTTCTATTTTACTATATTATATAGTTGGTGGATTTATGATGTGTATGTAAATGTTTATTAATGTTTGATTGCTTGCTTTGTCTGACCTTGTATCATTTGCATAAAGTCCCTGTAGCTCTACTCAAAATCCTTACAACATATGTTGGGGAGCCTTCAGTTGGTCTTCAAAGCTGAGATAAATTCTTCTAGGTGCTGTGTGAGCAATGAGTTATGAGCGGGAAAAGGACTGCAGAAAATCTATTGTCCTTAGTCTGTATTCAAACGACAGTTCTCTTTATTGACCATACATTTTTCACAGACATAAGTACTTTGCCATTTTTCAAAGTTCCAAGTCCTGTGAACTTTAAACCAGGCTCAGACATCTAAGTGCTTTGAGAGCTTTTGATAATTTGAACTTAAGGTCTTCCCTTTTATACACATACCATACCAGTATTAATAACAGATTTAGAGATTTCTGTACTCTAACTTTCAACCTTCACCTGAAAAGTGAGTGTTATAAATGAATTCATCATTCTTCAAATGAATGTTTAGACTTCATAGCAAATAAGCTATAGAGAAGATTTTTTAACTATATAGTAGGTCCCTGTTTTGTGCAAGGGAGAATGTAAGACTGTTCAGTGAGTGCTTTGTATGCATGTGTGAGAGAGTCATGTAAGCCATATTTTGAGATCACATTTCCTATATTACAGAAGAACTTTGAATCACTGTGTAATAGAGCTACCCAATCTGAAGACCAGTTAATAAGTTTTAAAGGGTTTTTTCCTTATTTAATTTATTTCTAACTACAACAGATCTTTTAAACTGTAAGATAAATTTAAACTGTGCACTATTAATCAACCAAAAATTGAATTGTCAATGTAGATTCAGCAGGTAGAGTAAATATAAACTGCTTTGTGTAATCAATTTTTTCATTTCATCTTATGTTTCTTGTGCAATTTTTTTTTGGTTCTCATGTAGTAACAAACTTATTTTCTGTTGTCATCTTAACCTATCATGAGTAATTTAAATGAAAATGTTTTATTTAATAAAAAATAAGTATTTTGTTGTTATCTACTCAGCTGAAATCCAGCTGGGCTGTTGGCATATATAACCCTGCTAAGAAAAATTTCCTTTACTATAAGCCATAAACTAATAAATTACAAACTTACATATGTCTGTGGCTCAGTATAGCAGCAGATGATTGTTTGATGTATTCCCTAAACTAGAGTTTTTTGATTTTATGGGATATTTGGGCCTAAAACTACAGAACAGGATCTATGTAACAGAGCAGAAACTGAAGACCAATTTGAATCTATGATGAGATCATACTTTTAGAAAAAGAAACCCAGCATTATAAAACAAGTTACTCTTACCATTGACTACTTGGTCTTTTTCCTCCTTTTTAATCATTTAGTTTCTAATTTGTCTATTCTAGATATATTTGTATTCAGTCTGTGCAATCAGCATCATTGCAGTACTATTATAGATGAAGAGTAACTGTAGATCTATTGCCTTAATTTTTGTCCTCAATATTATTTATAATTTTCGTACCATTGGGGTGAGGGAGGTGTTATTACTGATGACACATTTTTAGTTTTGAACTTTGTATCTAAATAAAAGATGGATAAGAAGCTGGAACATCAACTACTTAGAGATTGTGCTAAATGGTCTCGTATAAAATACCACACAGAATATAATACACATTTGAGTTTTAAGACAAAAATATCAGACATACTGGAACATTTGAGTATGTGAAGAAGTACTATTTTTTTCAATAATGTAAACTTAAATTCCACTTATATAAACACCTGTTCTGGCTGTTGTTTCCAGTTTAATGAGTTTTGGGAGGTTTGTATCTCTGAACTGAGAGTAGCTCTATCATTTTGACATTTAATTTTGTTTGTCTTTTATAAATGTCTTATAAAAAAAGAGAATCATTTAGCATCTGTTATCTACTAACATCTGTCTCTGTTAGCCATTGTTAAATATATACAAAATGCATTAAAATTAAGTTGACTTTTTTTTTCTTCTTAAATCACAAATTGATTTAATTATTGATGCAAAGTTCTTATCATAACAATTGCTCATTGGAGATTTAATGAGTTCTCACTTTTAGACTGGATTTACCAAGGGATCTGTCTTTTTCTTCTTCTTGTGTTTTGCTTTGCTTGTGTTTATTTAAAACCATTCTTTTTTGCTTCCCAATGTTTCCATATAGCCATTCTAGTAAATGAAAAAGACAATGCAGCCCAGGATATGGTTGGNCTTTTCCACCCAGTGATCCATCAGTCAAATCTATGTCTCTCCAACATAGAGACCAAGATGTTGTGTGGGACAATGTTGAAGGCTTTTCTCAAGTCCAGGTAAATGACATTGGTTGTCCTTCCCTTATCCACTGATGCTGTTACTCCATTGTAAAAGGCCACCAGATTAGTCAGGCATGATTTGCCCTTGGTAAGGCCATGCTGGTTGCCAGCAATCAGCTCCTCATTTTCCATGTGCCTTAGCAGAGCCTTCAAGAGGATCTGCTCCTTGATCTTGCCAGGCACAGAGGTGAGACTGACTGGCCTGTAGTTGCCTGGGTCTTCCTTTTTTCCCTTTTTGAAAATGGAGGTAATATTTTCCAGTCAGCGGACAGTTTACAGACTTCCATGACTTCTCAAATATGATGGAAAGTTGCTTAGCAACTTGATTTGCCAACTCCCTCAGGACCCATGGATGGATCTTGTCAGGTCCCATGGACTTGTGCACCTTCAGGTTCTTTAGATTATCTTGAACCTGAAATCATTATTCAACTTCTGGTCAAAAAGACTTATGGAAAAAAGCTGAGGGAAAAACATTAATTTTACATTAATCCAATCCTACTTTTACATTACTCTAATGTTTTAAAAACTAACATATGTTTACTATATGTATTATATAATAAGATCATATACCATTTTATTTCTAAAAATTGCATGTTCCTAAATGGAATAAAACCAAACTACAGTGTTGGAGAATATTGTTAGTCCAAGGAAATCCATGTGAAATATTCCCAGCAAGTATACAGTCAACTCATACTTTCCATTTATTTTTAATATAATCTGGGAAATATTGTTTACTTTTCTTTCTATAAATAGTTATTATGTTTACTTTCTTACATATTGTGGAGGGTTGACACTGACTTGATGCCAGGTGCCTACCAAAGCTGCTCTATCACTCTCCTCCTCAGCTGGACAGGGGAGAGAAAATATAACAAAGGGCTCATGGGTTGAATTAAGGACGGGGAGAGATCACTCAGCAATTACTGTCATGGGAAACAGATTTGACTTGAGGAAATTAGTTTAATTTCTTACCAATCAAATCAGAGTAAGATAATGAGAAAGAACACCTTCTCTTGTCCATCTTTTCTTCCTGGGCTTAACTTCACTCCTGATTTCTTCCTCCCAAGCAGTGCAGAGGGACAGGGAATGGAAGTTGCATCAGTTCATCACACACTGTCTCTGCTGTTCCTTCCTCCTCAGAGGGAGGACTCCTCACACTCTTCTATTCCTCCCACAGGAGGCAGTCCTCCATGAACTTTTCCCAGTGTGTCCTTCCCACAGGCTACTATTCTCCAGGAACTGTTCCAAAGTAAGTCCTTTCCATTGGATTCTATGCTACAGGAACAGACTGCCTCAAGTTGTGCCAGCAAACCTTCTCCAGTGTGGTCTCTCCACGGGTCCACAGGCAGTGTCAGAAAATGTGCTCCAGCATGGACTTCCAACAGTATCAGAGCATCCTTCAGGCACCCAACTGCTCTATTCTGATGTCCTCCATGGGCTGCAGGTGGATATCTGCTTGACCATTAACTCATGGGCTGCAGGGGAACAGCCTGCCTCACTGTGGTCTTCTCTATAAGCTGTAGGGGAATTTCTGCTCCGACACCTGAAACACCTTCTCCCCCTCCCTCACTGACCTTGCTGTCTGCAGAGTTGTCTTTCTCATATATTCTCACTCTTCTCTTCCAGCTGCTTGATGCACAGTAACATTTTTTCCCTTCTTAAATGTGTCATCACAGAGACGCTACCACCATCACTGATGGGTGAAGCCTTGGTCATATTTTCACAGACAGTGTCTGCTTCTAGCAGTGATAATGCTTGAAGTTTAGAGTTACTACCAAGGATTGGTGTGCAGACAAAGGTCATAGTTAAATCTTGTGTACCACATTGAAGGTGCTGAAAGTAAAGGACCACACTTGAGGCAAATGGCCAGGACAGGCGACCCTAAACAGACCAATGAGGTATTCCATCCCATATACATCATATTCACTATAAATCTGAGGGGTCACAAGAGTCAAGCTCTCTTCTTCAATGATGGGCAACGGAGGAGTTCTGCCCTTGATACTGATCTGTGTGTTCCTGAATCCAGTTCCTGTCTGCTGCTGAGACCAGTCTTGGATTTCCACAGTGCCTGCTCCAGGTATCAGTGATGACAGTGATATAATTGCCTAATTGCCTTCGGTTTGGCTTTGATATTGGTTTTGTCTATATTTGATTTTAAAATTATTATTATTCTCATTAAAGCTGTTTTAGATTTCTTTTCTAATCCATAATTATCTCTCCCTTAGTCCCTTTCTCTTCCCCTTGGAGAAGGGATGCTGAAGAGTAATCTGTCATTCGTCTAGTGGCCTGCTTGGTGTTAAACCTTAACACATATTAGCCGTTTTGTATACTCAATCAACAGATGTTGTGGTTTAAGAAAGATAATGACTTTCACAGCAATTCTTTAAAAAAAGATATTCAAACATTATACAGTTAACATTTTAGTTGCAGATAAATATATTATTTTTAATGAAATATTTTTTATGCAAATATATTTGTTCAATAGTTTATGCAAGTCTTTTGTAGTGGTAGGTATTTGGCAAAGTATTTGATGGGTCTGTTTTCTAAAATGCATTTGCCAAATTCTACTACTGTGTGCATATTTCATCACTCCTGACATTTAAGCTTCTCTTTGATGTTTCTGGATATATAATTAAAGGTATAGATTTTACATCCTGGATCGGGAATTGTGGCCTATCATAAATGTTTTAAAAATTTGTTTTTCTAATTCGTTAAGTACTTTATGAGATTGTTTAATTCTGGCATTTAAAAATATCTTGTTTTGAAACAGTTCTGTCTCTGAAAACAGCTGACTGGAAAAAAGTTTGGAAATATAAATTTTTCCTATCTTTGTATTTTCAATGTATTTCAATCCTTTCATCTGATGCCCCTGATCTATCCAAAATTCTTCCCTCCTGGTGAGCTGATGTGCTCTCTTTAAAGCTTACCTTAAAAGTTTCTTTATCTCTTTCCTACCTTTTGTCTTTTTCCTTCTCTGTATCATCTTATTGCCTTGTAGTTCTTTCTGCTATAACTAAGTAACATTTCCATGTAGCTGCATTACTCCAGGAATGTATCTAGTTAAGTGCAAAGTGTATGCTCATCCAAGTGCCTTGCTTCTAAGGTCGCTAAGGGTCATTGGCAATTCCCAAGTGTACTGTTGCCTTGTCATATAATGGATGGCCATTACACACTCAGAACAAAACCCGTACATATTACAGTCTTGGGGAATGTCAACTACTCATTTGTCAACCCCAGGAATGGATTCTGTATCACATGCAATATGCTGTTTATGTGAGTTAAATTTAAAAACTGATGGAGTTTAGTTCTGTGTAACAAGACGCACGGCTTTCTAAATTTGACTGTTTAGCAAAACCAGTGTATTTACCTCAGCATGTGTAATACTTACCTATGGGTTTGTTTTGTTCCTAGTAGTTTACCAAGCACCTAAAATACAACAATATTTTTTTCTTTTACTAATATGAAATTAATTGCAATACTTACTCAGTTCCTGTTGAAACTGTTTTCTTGGGCCAATCCAAAGAAAAAGTAACTGACACTGTAGTAGATATAAGCTAACTGAAGTGATACCTTAATGCCTAGTCCTCCAGTGATATGGAGACAATTTTTTCCTCATAAAGGTTTATATCAGATGCATATTTAAAAAGTATACAGCATTCAGTGCTTTTGTTTAGATAGGAAAGATGTGTTTTGTTATGAATCATCAAGAGAAAGTTAAGATCTTCTCACTACTTCTGAATCAGCTTTCTCATTGGAGCCTCTCACAGCATTTCACACAAATGTGATGGAAGGAGCCAGAGCCAGAGATTGCCTTTTCCCTTTCAACACTCTTAGTTGTCCATTGACAGGAGATGTTGTTTGGATGGATGGGCTGGTGAGGACAGTGACAAGCACTCTTTTGTAGGATTCCTGGTGCCGCTGCCCTAGAAACAACTAAAATAACCAGAAATGCTCTATGTGTTGTGGGAGAAGGGTACTCAAGGTTATCTCAAAATTAGATGAAATAACCAGCTGTGGTTTCCTCTTTTGTTTTAAATGTTGTGATGTTTGCTTTAGTCCCCTTACATGTTAAATACATTCATGTTTTGCTTGGATAGAACTACCTTTGATTTGCAAATGTTCTTTCTTTTTTTTTAAGGTATGGGTTCTTGATTCAAAGCGGGGAAAAGGATCCTGAGGCAAGAGCTAGTGGGGCTCATTGAGATGTCTTTAAACTAGATTTGAAGGGGGATGCTGGACTTGCTAGAGAGGAGCCTGGGAGTGGCATACCAGAACATATGGGACAGCATGGTAGTAAGGTCTTACAGTCGGCTTTCTCAGTGGAGGTGTGGGATGATGATCTATGTGGCAGCAAAGATAGAAGAGTTGATAGGCTGGTATCTATGGAAGCATCTGAGAATGGGCTGGTGGGAATTAGAGCTTCTCTCTCCAAAAATATGGCAGGACCCTCAACCCAGCTGAAGTGCATCTATGACAATGTATGCAGAATGGACAATAAACAGGAGGAACTGGAGGCCATTGTACAGTGGAAAACTATGATACAGTTGCCATGATGGAAATATGGTGGATGACTCATGGGACTGGTGTGCTGCAATTGATGGCTACCAGCTTTTCAGAAGGGGCAGGTGAGGAAGGTGAGGAGGTGGGGTGGCCCTCTATGTCAGGGAGTGATATGAATGCCTACAACTTAATGAGGTTGATGATAGGGTTGAGTGTTTATGAGTAAGAAGGGGAACATCAATAAGGCAGATATAACCGTGGGAGTTTGTTACAGACAACCCAATCAACATTATGAGACTGACAGAATATAAGCAGTTGGGAGAAGTTTCATGTTCTCTACCTCTTGTTCTTATGGGGTATTTCAACTTCCCAGATGTGTGCTGGGAATATAACATAGCAGAGAGGGAAAAGTCCCAGAGATTCTTGGAGTGTGTAGAAGATAACTTCCTGATGCAGCTGGTGAGGGAGCCAACAAAAGAAGCTGTCTTCCTGGTTCTGCTACTTGTTAACAGAGAAGAAATTGTAGGAGATGTAACGGTTGGAGACTCTCTAAGGTACAGTGATCATGAAATAATAGAGTTTTTGATTCTAGAAGTAAGGAGGAGGGTTAGTAGAACTGTGTCACAGGAATGGAGTATACATTTCACTCACACTTCAACAAAGTTTGAAACTGTAAATGTGACTTTAAGAAAAAAAAATAATTCAATGGCGAGGTACACCTGATTATTTACTACACAGAGGAAAAGATAAACAATAGTTTATCTTGAGAGATTATGTGTACAATTAAGCTTGAATATCCTTAGTAAAGATTCAAAGTTTAAGCATGCTATACATATTGCTTACCAAGGATCTGTTGCGACAAGGAATCTCTTAACTCTGGGGAGTATTCTTGACAAGTGTTTCTGCTCAAAGGGAGATCCTGAAGTGCTGCCAGGTGCCATGCAGGAGAGCTCAAAGGGCTCTTGGGCAGCCTACTATTTATGATTGTCTTATAGTTAATGAGGGGTAAAAATGCGCCATCACAAACTGCCATCTTGGGCTTCCGTAGGGCAGACTTTGGCCTGTTTAGGACACTGATTGGCAGGGTTCTTTGGGAGGCTGTCCTGAAGGACAAGGGAGTCCAGGAAGGCTGGGCATTCTTCAGGAAGGAAATCTTAAAGGCGCAGGAACAGGCCATCCCTATGTCCTGAAAGACGGGCAGGTGGGGAAGAAGACCAGCCTGGCTAAATTTGGCTGCAAGTCAGGAACAAAAAGAGAGTTTATGGCCTTTGGAAAAGGAGGCAGGCCACTCAGGAGGACTACAAAGATGCAGTGAGGGTATTTAGGGAGACAATTAGACAGGTCAAAGCCCAACTAGAAAACTTTTGTGGCAATAGCCACAAAAAAAACCAATAAAAAATGTTTCTATAAATACATTAACAACAANGTGATGGAAGGAGCCAGAGCCAGAGATTGCCTTTTCCCTTTCAACACTCTTAGTTGTCCATTGACAGGAGATGTTGTTTGGATGGATGGGCTGGTGAGGACAGTGACAATCACTCTTTTGTAGGATTCCTGGTGCCGCTGCCCTAGAAACAACTAAAATAACCAGAAATGCTCTATGTGTTGTGGGAGAAGGGTACTCAAGGTTATCTCAAAATTAGATGAAATAACCAGCTGTGGTTTCCTCTTTTGTTTTAAATGTTGTGATGTTTGCTTTAGTCCCCTTACATGTTAAATACATTCATGTTTTGCTTGGATAGAACTACCTTTGATTTGCAAATGTTCTTTCTTTTTTTTTAAGGTATGGGTTCTTGATTCAAAGCGGGGAAAAGGATCCTGAGGCAAGAGCTAGNTCTGAGGTATTAAATGCCTTGTTTGCTGGGTAGCCAGCCTCTTGAGCAGGAAGACAGGGATGGGGAGCAGGAGGCGGCCTTCATAATCCAAGAGGAAATGATTAGTAACCTGTTGCACAATCTAGATGTACACAAGTCGGTGGGACTAGATGGGTTACATCCAAGAGCGCTGAAGGAGTTGGTGGATGTGCTTATCATCTTGAGTACTGTGTTCAGTTTTAGGTCCCTCATCACAATAAGGACATTGAGGCACTAAAGCATGCCCAAAGAAGGGCAACCAAACTGGTTATGGGTCTGGAGCACATGTCTTATGAGGAGTGGCTTAGAGAACTGGGGTTGTTTAGCCTAGAGAAAAGGAAACTCAGCAGTGACCTTATCACTCTCTACAACTACCAAAAATGAGGTTGTAGAGAGGTGGGGATTGGTCTGTTCAGCCAAGTAACAAGTGATAGGACANATGTGGCAGCAAAGATAGAAGAGTTGATAGGCTGGTATCTATGGAAGCATCTGAGAATGGGCTGGTGGGAATTAGAGCTTCTCTCTCCAAAAATATGGCAGGACCCTCAACCCAGCTGAAGTGCATCTATGACAATGTATGCAGAATGGACAATAAACAGGAGGAACTGGAGGCCATTGTACAGTGNATTAGTGTTAGCTTAATGATTGGACTCAATCTTTTCCAATCTAGACAATCCTGTTATTCTGAGATTCTGTAATTCAGTGCTTTCAGTTGCAGACAAAACAGACCTTCTGAAGTAAGACTCAGAACAACCTGTGATAATACCAAATGTCAAGGCAATGCAATGCTATCTTTGCCTCACATTTTGAATTTTGTAAAAGTCAAAGGTTTGTTGAAAGTTTAAACATTTGCGTTTGGAAATTTTGAACCCTTGTCATTCCCTGATATTGCTCTTCATTTACACTGACTCCATGCTAATAGAAAATCAGGCTGGAGTTTGTGAAAGTTGAGCTGCTCTGACAACTAGTCATCTCCACATAACCTTGAAGAATGTGAACAGTGGTAAAATACATGTAATATAGTTTTTAATTTAAAACATCCCTCAAAGTCATAATTTATGCAACATATTTGACTCTATCCCTCTTTTATTTATTAGTAAGTAGCTATGTAATATTTAAGGCACTCTTTTAAGCCACTGACTTAATTTTTATTTTTCTCCTTAAGCATGGAACCAGACATGATTATTTGCACATGACAGGAAAAATGCTGAAGGAGTCGTACAAAGACATTTTTGCAAGATCAGAACCTTTACTCCAGGATTTTCTCTGTAAAAGCAATTCTATCTTCAAAATGTGTCAGGCTGTTAAATAACAATGTAGAAGGACAAATATTATGTTCAATATTTGCCACTATGTATGTTCTGATTTTTCACAGTGTAAGGAAAACAATTTATAATGGGGAATAAATGGAGAACTGAACTTCAAAGTCACTTATGCTTGAGATTCTTTGGTGTTCAACAACAAAAAGGGTTGAATGCAAATTTTAAGTCTATTAAAAAGGTTCACATAAATCATTCTTGAAAATAATACTTTCTGAAAGTAAACTTAAAATAATAATCAAATATGCTTAACACTGAAAGGTCGTTCTGAGAAGGAAGAGCAGTTATATAAAAAAAACTGTTATGTTTTTCTGAAGTACAGAAATGCATGCTTCAGGTAACAAACATGATGTTCAAGATGAAGAACTAGGAAGATCTCATAAAGTAACCAAATATTTATTGTAAAAAAAACCAACCCAAAACATTATTCCCACATTAGTATTAATGAGATAGTGATAAAATATAATAAATAAGTATTTTTAAACTATCTATTATCTCTACAATGTTATAATCCCTAAATATTAATACTCTAAGGCATATTTTTGTTAACAAATTTTGACTCATCCCTCACTTTTATATGTGATATCTTAAACTTGGAAAACTAACACATTGAAATTCATAAATAAGATTGACTTTATGCATTTTAACTGCAGTAATGGAAATCATTAATAATTGTCTTCTGCATGAATAAGATAGCAAATTATTATAATAGCATAACTCAACCTCTAGTTGCTAGACATTTGTAAATAATTTGCGAAGAAATTTCAAACCAATATAATCTAAGTTTGCTTGACTTATTAATACAAATTAGTATTTAATTTCTCTAAAATAATTCTATGCTTAATCAATCTTGGTGGTAAAGTAATATAGAAAGAGCTAGTATTTACCTATAATATGTAGTTACTACAACTCATCTGATTTATAATTATTTTATTTGTGTTGTTAAGGAATATTATCACCTTGTTTGCTTTAGTGTCTGATATTTATCAGACTTACATCTCTGACAGAATTATTTTTTCTATATTCCATGAAATTATAAAACGGCTAACCTGAGTTTACTGCATTCAAAAATGCTCCCTTCTTTCTCTCCAGGGAAAAAGACATTGAAGTTGCCAAAATAATTTGTATATTCTTAGACTCAATTGGCCTTTTCTGAAGTAAAATAAATTGTTTGAGCAGTTTTGCATTGGAGTGTATGTTGTACAGCATTGTAAGGGAGTGATGACTTGAAAAACCTACATTATATGCTCTAGGAGAACTGAGAAAAACTCAGCTTGGATTTCTCTTCACAACTTCCACTTTATCCATGATTTCCTTCTGCAATTCTTTTTTTTTTTTTTCTGTTCTGGGACAAGAAAATCCAGGACAAGAAATCAGGATCAAGGTAACAGTTTGGCGTATTTCTTCACAAAATTAATTAGAAGAAAGGAAATAGAAGGAAAACAGTGGAATTAATGTTAAACAGAAAGTAGAGAAAATACTTTATAAAAGTCTAGGTTTTATTCAGAGAAGAATATATTTTAAATTAAATTATAAGGGAACATACAATATCTACAACTGTAAAAAAAATGGTAGTCAGCAAAATTCTTACTTTTGGAATAATTAAAAGTAGTGAGTTTCAAAATGTCATTAGTAATCATCTTCAAATGAAAATGTTATGTGCAGTACTATTTACTACTTTATCTGTGTTTAATGTTATTGTAATAGTTTTTTCAATAAAATTCTACAGACTTTTTTTTTTTTGTCAAAGCAGTTATTGTGTGGCTGTGTACGTATTTGCAATGTAGACGACTTCTATGTGGGGAAGGCCTTTTTTCTCTATTTGTAACCTCTCTTCCACATTGAAATAATTGATCTTTCATTTCTGAACTACAATAGTAATTTCAAACAATTACAGTCTTCAACAAAGGTCCAGGAGCACTGTCCTCAGGTATAAAAAGTGGAAAGTTATATATTTTATTGATAAATAAAATATACTTATACTGAGAGCTTTCATAAGATTTTAATTAAAAGTCCTTCATTTGATGTCTATAATGATACAGTAATAACTGTAACATTAGTGAAATCAGGTTTAACTCTTTATTGAATAGGAAGAAACTACACTACATGCTTCATAAGATATCTAAATAAGGTCAAACTGTCTAATGATGAATTATTAATGTCACCTGTTGTTAACGGAAACTTTTAAATTAATTTTGCTGGAGATAATTTTACTGGAGATAATTTTTCTAGTCATGATTTTTTTTTTTCCCCAATGAAATTGCTGATTGCATGTTATGGTAACGTTAAAGGCAATGTAAATTCAAATAACTTTGCAATTCAGCCTTAAAATTTGTTTAAAATTGTGAGTTCTATCACAGAAGATAGTAGAACAGCCATAATCCTTGGCAGCTAAAATTGGAAAGAAGTACCAGTCTAGTCAAAATGCGTACTTTAAAGCATAGTGTTGAAGTGGGGATAAACTTAGGATTTTTTTTTACAATCATTACATAATAAAATCTGAGGATATTATAACATATATACAAATTCCTTGAGAAGAGTTGGAAAATTAAGCTTTGATTTGGTTTCACTGCATAGAGAGTAATTTCAAGAGATAGCTTATCTCAGTAGTCTCGTTTAGTTACTGATAGCAACAATACAAAGATACTATATGCTCTGAAGGGAATTTCGTAATTTATTCTCCCTGACAGCCTCAGTTTTAGAAAAAAACAATTTTAAATAAACTGTCTAAAAACTGGATGTATGTATACTTGCTAGCATACATAGCGCTTTGTATGTTGCCCTACCTGGAATTTCATGAGCATTTTCTGTTTTCTTGCACTCCTATTTCTATATACTGTAATTGCACTTGTTTCAGCACACACTGTTGCTTTCAAATCCATTTGAAAGTAAATCAGGAGAATTAATATCTTGTAATAATATAATAGGCAAAAGAAAACCAGAATTCTGGAAGTTTGTGAAGGTGAGTTTGCCTTTTTATGTGCTGTTTCCAATCTGTAATGGTGGAAAAAAGATTAAGCATGAGTGGAAATTAGTCTACTGAAGCTTATCCGTTTTGATACATCATTTCCTTCTAATTCTTACTTGATTACATTGTTGCATTTATCTCAACAAACTTGCCCTTTAGGCTATGTTAACCTAAATGTTAGAATGAATGTTAGCCAACTGCACTTAGAAATGCTTCTTGATGTTTACTCTGTATTTGTTCTTTTTATGTTTCACTTTTCTATCATCTGTTCTGCATCAGATTTCTTACTTTAAACTGTGCTATTTAAGATTTTTGTACAACTTTATTTCTCTCTCAATCAACTTACAGTTTTAAGTGGTATACAGATTAGGCTCTTACATTTATTACTACTGCTTCTACCAGTTAGATTAAAAGTTACCTTGCATGTTCAGAATTTTTTATTCTTCTTTTTTTAATAATTTTTCTGCTTATATGTAGATTAAATGGTAGGACTAAACAGTTTGCAGTCAGGATTTTTGCTATTACTTTCCTTGTATCAGAAGACAACTTTAAATGGGAGAGGAAAAGTAAGAAAGTAACCAGGAACATTCTGTCCCTTTGGGGAAAAATACTTAAGATTTTCTAATAATAATAATATCTTTAGTAATGGCTTAGTACTCATCTTTTGTGCCAGGATGGCTTATGGAATCTATAATCTCTGCTAATACTGATTCTTCTTGTTGTGATTTTGGTTTGGGATTTTTTTATGAAACAAACTTTCCATAGCAAGTTTCAAAACACTTTGATAAAATGTGGAGATAGGATTACCAGTATAATCAGAAAACAGGTTGTTTAATCTGAAGAAAAGGAGGCTGAAGGGAGACCTTATCACTCTTTACAACTACATGAAAAGAGGTTGTAGGGAGGTGGGTGTTGGTCTCTTCTCACAAGTCACAACTGATAGGACAAGACCAAATGTTGTCAAGTTACGCCAGGGGAGGTTTAAGTTAGATAGTAGGAAAAACTTCTATACTGAAAGTGTTATCAAAGACTGGAACAGGCTGCCCAGGGAAGTGGTTGAATCACATCCCTGGATGTATTTAAAGCCATCTAGATAAGGTGTTCAAGAATATGATTTAGAAGTGGGCCTGATAGAGTTAGATAATGGTTGCACTTGATGATCTTAAAGGTCTTTTGCAACCATAGTGATTCTGTGATTCTGTAATCTCATAAAAACAAAAGGTAAATATGTGTTCCAGGCACCTGTACATTTTATAGCAAATTTTCTCATCCAAACAAAATTACATGGCCAATTAATAACTATTTAACTGTTAATACCTACAGCTGTCTTGTCTAAATTTTGGTGAAGAAGTTTTTTTCTGAATGCAAGATGCTCTAGTTCCACTTCTATTTTCACTCCTTTCTTAACTACAAAAAAAAGCAGAACCATGATCTATTCTTGTAGGTCTCATGTGCTCATCCTTGTACGATTTTTTTATCACACATGTTTTAGTTCTTGTTAAATATCTTTTAAAATACCTTGTTAAACATATTTTTTGAAATAGAAAAGCCAATATAAAGTTGTTCTCCTTACTACTCCTCAGGCTGTTGGGGAATTTCCATCACCCTGACATCTGCTGGAAAAGTAACACAGCGAGCTGTAAAAAATCCAGAAGACTCTTGGAGTGCCTCAATGATGATCTCTTAAGACAGCAAACAGAAACCCCTACCTGAGGGGATGTGATACTGGATCTGATGGTCACCAATGCAAGCAAGCTCATCAAGGATATCAAGATGGAAGGAAGCCTGGGCTGCAGTGATCACAAACTGGTGGAGTTCACAGTCCTAAGAGATAAGGGTTAGGCAAGGAGCGTAGTCAGGACCCTGAATTTTAGGAAACAAACTTCCAGCTCTTCAAGGAGCTAGTTGATAGGACTACCTGGGAAATGGCCCTCAGGGACAAGGAGCGAAACAGAGCTGGCAGATCTTTAAGGACACTTTCCACAGAGTGCAAGAGCTCTCAATCACCAGGTGTAAGAAATCAAGCAAGGAAGG
>VYZX01001321.1:0-61713 GCA_013401335.1 Brachypteracias leptosomus
GCGTTGTCCGTTGATCTCCCGCATTGAACAACCTTTTTTTTCTTTTAGTGTGTTCACTTTATCCAAATACATCTCATAAAATGTCATCATTGCAAAAGGGCTGTTTTTCAAACCTTGGTTTTATGGCATTAAATGTGAAATTACTTCAAAAAGTATGTAAGATGGATTGGAATTGTTTTAAGTCCTCAACCACCCTTCACATTGCTGGATTTCAGGAGAGAGTCTTGGCTCCATAAGTGTAGAGTCTTTATAGACATTATCTCAAGTACAGATGAGCTCAAATGAGAGACTCATTTGGCATTTGCATTTCCCTTTGATTTCATAGTAAGCCAAAGCTGCTCAGAGTCATAGAGGAGTGAATTCTTGTGATGTGTTTCTGATATTTCCTGGCTGATAGTTAATTGCTCTCACAAAGATAACTGGGGATGTGTCCCTCTCACTTGGGTGTAGCTGCCCATCTACATCCTAAATCATCTACCCTAACCCCCCTGCAGTGAGAAGGAACATCTTCCACTAGATCAGGTTGCTCAGAGCCCTATCCAACTTGACTCTGAATGTTGCCAGGGATGGGGCATCTACCACCTCTCTGGGAACCTGTTCTGGTGTCTCACCACCCTCATTGTGAAAAAATTCTTCCTTATATCTAGTCTAAATCTAAATTCTGCTCCAACAGGTCCATGTCTTTTCTATGTTGAGGGCTCCGGAGCTGGATACAGTACTGCAGGTGAGGTCTCGCCAGAGTGGAGTAGAGCAGCAGAATCACCTCTCTTGACTTGCTGGCCATGCTTCTTTTTGGTGCAGTCTAGGATGCAATTGGCCTTCTGGGCTGCAAGTGAACGTGGCTGGCTCATGTCTAACTTTTCATTCACCGGTACCCCCAGGCCCTTCTCTGCAGGACTGCTCTCAATCCCATCATGCCACAGCCTGTATTGATACTGAGGATTGCCCCAACTCAGGTGAAGGATCTTGCACGTGGCCTTGTTAAACCTCAGGAGGTTCACATAGGCCCACTTCTCAAGATTGCCCAGGTCCCTCTGGATGACATTCCATCCCTCTGGCATATCAACTGCACCACTCAGCTTGGTGTTGTCTGCAAATTTGCTGAGCGTATACTAGATCCCACTGTCTGTGTCATTGATGAAGATTTTAAACAGCACTGGTCCTAGTATGGACCCCTGAGGGACACCACTTCTCAGTGATCTCCATCCAGACATTGAGCTGTTGACCACTACCCTCCAGCTGCGAACATCCAACCATTTCCTTATCCACTGAGCTGTACACCCATCAAATCCATATCTCCAGTTTGGAGAGAAGGATGTTGTGGGGGACTGCCAAAGGCTTTACAGGAGTCCAAATAGATGACATCCAGAGCTCTTCCCTTTTCCTCACCCCCTGAGACTGTCTAGGTGTGAGTCAGTAGTCTCAGCTCACTTGGTCTCTCTGACTTTTCCTGCAATGATGAGTGATTATGGGTGCTTTTCAGCAATTGCAATAAAAAATGATCATGTTGAAATAATATTATGAAACAGAAGAGAAGGTTTCTAGAGAGTCAGTTCTGCTGCACCATCAGGTTGCTTTTTTCTCCCAAACACTTCTTTGTTTGAATGGAGTAAAGCATGAATGGGTAAATAGTTGACACACTCTGAGGTATACTTGGCTGAAGGAATTTATTTTGATTTCAGTAGCACAAAGGTAACCTTGACCTAAAGCCACAGACTTGGAAGAAATGCCCCCGTGTAATGGAGCAGAATATGGCCAAATACTTCATGACTGGTCTTGTGTAAGTTACAAGGGGACCGATCTCCTCATGATGCGATTTCTTTTATGCTAAGCCAGTGTCTAAAAGAATCCATTATCTCTCCTGAAAAAATTTTGGGAGTTTTGCCATGCTCTGAGAAGGTGCATCAACCCTTGAGCAGCTGATCCTGACCCTTTTGTGCTACTTGAGAGCTTCAGAAACTAGGTGCTTTGGCTGCAGATGTCTATCAGGCAAAGCCTTCCCCAGTGAGTGGGAATTATCAAAAAGTAGAGAAGTAGTGGACCTGCCTCCAGCCTCACACAGACAGGGCACATAGTGGGGCCTGCCTGACCATACTGGCCCTCCTGGGTTGCCAGAGCCACTGCTCTGCAGGGACAGTAACACAGTTCATGCTCAGTTAGCTTCACTGTCACAGAATGCCTCCCATGGGCTTTTCTGTACTGAGAGCATCCCTGTCAGGATAGAGGGAAAGTCAGGGAAGTTTTACTCCTCCACTTACACTGTCATTGATATCACTGTTAGAGAGGAAGTATTTTGGGGCAAGAACTCCTCCAGCTTTTCTGAATCATACATCCTTAAGGACTGATGTTACTTCTGAAAAATGAACATTTTTTTTTTCCCCCTTTCACTATATTTCCTGTATATATTTCTGTAGGCTGTATTTCTGTATCTCCAAATGGAGAGTAAGGTCAGTTCCTCCATAAACAGTTTAAAACACATAATGTCCAAGTGCAAGCCTAAAAATTGAACTCCTGTTTCCCTGTTTGTAAATAATCTAGAAGACCTGTATAGGTGATCATTTGCAGAGGAATCTTAGTTTCCATTGTAATAGTGGTTACTTTTAGAAGGTAGCACACTGCTGCTTACCTGGACATCTTACTAAATACGTTGGCTTCTCAAAATATTTGAGAGACTTCCTCATCATGGAAGAAAACTTAAGGGGTGGACCTCCTGTGGTCAGGTGTGTGCCAAAGGGTTGACACTTTCCCTGCATTTTGTGCTACCAGCTTTGCTTCATCAGTCCATCTTGCGCAGTGTTGGTGAGAATCTGTAGGGGATGGCAGGGAGCCTTGCTCACCATGGGGCTGAGCTCACTGGTTGTGGGGAAGTAGCTCAGAGCTGGAAGTGGAAAAGCCCATTCTTAGGAAGACATTCTGCAAAAGACATTCTTCCTCAGGACCTTTACACCCTGAGATGGGTAGGATGGTGTGAAAAATTTAATATGCAAACTATCCCTGTTTTAGGTGAAAAATAAAAACTAATTGCTTTCTGAGGTTACCCTTTTCTGCCAAAGTGACCTGCTTCTCTTCCCCTCATGTAGAAGATGAAGCCAATTTCTTGTGCTTTATGCAGGACTAGAAGACTTGATTGTTCTGCTTGCTTCTCTTTAATCCACTCTTCAGACTGAGAAGCTGAGATAGGTTTAAAAACACCACCTGGTGCCATCCTCAAATCTTGCTGCATATCCTCTCTCTGATTTGGAATGCCAGTGTTGTTCAGGATGAAGTACTGATCCCACTATTTCTTTGGACTCTGCTGAGGGGATTCTTTCGGCATGTTGCTGGTTTTCATATCTTTTGGGTCTGAGTGTACAGCAAGTGAAAAGGGGGAAAGCTGTCCTCCCAATAGTACTCTGATAGCAGCCTTGTGTGCAGGGGGATCTCATAGCAGCTTTTGTGATACTATGGGAAGGGAATGGGTGAGAGTGAATTCCACCCTAGCAAGTCTGGATGGGTCTTGAAGGGGAAATCTCTATGGCATCAGAAAAGTGCTATGTCTGGGAGTTCAGCTTCATGCTGAAGCCCATGGTTCAGCCTCGAAGGCAGAAGAAGGAATAGAACTGGCTTTACAAAATTCAGTGCTATTGGCATATAAAGTAATTTATGAACTATATTTTGATACAATTGTTATCTGAAAGGTGCTGTAGCAGAGTTCAGTTGCATAAACACAGGTATTTGCTGCTACTTGCCATGGTCTGCAGTATCCTGCTTGGCCTCTCACCATGAGTCGTATATCTGCCAACTCTGTTGTGAGGTCTTGGACACTTGAAGGCACCTCAAAGAGTGCCAGACACAGATGTTCAAGTGCAACAAGGTGTGATTAACACCCTGGAACAAAAGGATACAAAGGTAAGGAGGCTCAGTGCTTCTCTGGGTACCATCACAGCCACTTGAAATAGATTAATTATCTTGGCATAACCTATAGCTTCTGGAGACATGATACTGTCTGAAACCTCATGCTGTTCCCACTAGGGGCTTGCATTCAAACAGCACGTAAATGCAAAGCCTCACCCTGAGAAATCCCTCTTTCTCCTTGGGGGTAAATCCCTCCTTCTTGCTTCTCCACCCCCGAGCCCACCCCACTGTGCAGCACACAGAGCTCGATGCAAGCATGGACTGTGTATCAAGTCCAGGCAATAAGTGACTCAGTGGAAGGCACAATATTCACAGGCTCTCAGGAGGCTGATTGGAAAAATCTGGTTATTAATTAATAAATAATAAGACAGCACAATATCTTCAAGCATTTCTTGTAGCCTTCTCCTAGTCTTTGAGCTTAATATTTTTCCTTACAGCAGTCTCCATATATCTTCTGTAACATGGTGGAATCAGTGCCTCAGAGAATTTTTTTTTGTTCTAGCTGCCAGACAGCTATAGACCAATTAATCTACAAGTATGCACATTTGGGGATGATATTCTCCAGTGACTCAGCAATGTAACAGATGGCAAAATATTTCATATTTATTTCCATTCCATTTCTATATTGGAAATGAACCCAGACATTTTATTTTTTTGACAGTCAGACAACATCTGTTAAGAACACTGTCAGCTGAATTACAACCTCTCTGGCAGGTAGTTGGGCAGACAGCATGAATTAATTTCAGCTATTCTGTATGTGGCTAAATGTCTTTCTCTACTACAATATTTTCATTACAAGAGCTGGATTTATGGATGCTGACTAGCTTTACATCGTATCCCTGAGAGTTTTAGTTTAGTGATGCAAAGATTTGATGCATTAAGGAAGATGCTGTGCATTAAGCTGCAATACCATTGGATTTATTTGCACTCATTCCTTAGCCAAGACCGATTAAAAGAAGGGATATTTTGGAGAGCCAGGCCAGTGGCTTGGAGACGATGCACTCCACTGCTGTGGAAGGAACTCAAGTGTGGGAGTGACTTTGAGGATTTAGTCCCAGGAGCTGGTGTAACCCAGACATATCACAGTCTGAGATATCTGAGCTGAGCGAGAGACTGCCAAGTGCTCTCTCTCCTGGTGCAAGCAGCATCCTAGACTTCTGGCAGTTCTCAGACAAAATTCTTCCTGGGGAAGCAGGTGTGGAAGCTGTGGCCTCCCATGGTGAGAGGATGAGGAGTCTGAGCACTGGAGGAAGCCTGATCTGGGGGAAGGGATTTTGTATTTTTCTGCTAAGATAAAAGCTCCCTGAGCAGCAGAATGAATAATTTCCTCCAGGCTTGTTGTCCTGTGTCTTATATTCCTTAGCTCAATGCCATAACATCTATTCCTTCCGTACTGAGCACTACTCACATTGCCAGCCTCCTCTGCAACAGCACAGTCAATTCTCCCTCTGGTCCTACTCCCCTTCCACAGTACTCTAAGCTCCCTCATGTTTTTTTGCTGTTGGGCAAGACACTGTGTGATGATGCAGAGACACACATATACTCATTTTCTAGAGAGCACATGGCTGTGGAGTGGCCAGCTGCTGCCAAACAGATTGAACAACAGCTGAGTCCTCCTTGAGTTTCCATCAGACATTTCTGATTTTCAGCAAATATGTGTGAATGTCCTCTAAGATGTCTACTGTCTGCCAAATGAAATTAGGCTAAACTGATGGACAGATAGAACAGACGGGGTAAGTGCAGTTGTGGAAAACTAGACTAAGAATCACAGTAAACAAGTGAGTAATGAGGGAAATATTTGCAAGACTTCATTTTAATTACTTTGGTTCTGTGCTGTCCTTTGACTGACTTTATTCAACTTGGTCAGGAGTTAGATGCTCTTCTCTATTTGGTACTTAACATATTTTCCTTACAGCATATGTATGAAGTCATGTGAGTTACATCCGCTGAACCATATGCATGTGTGTGTGCATTTATACATAAATGCACAGACAGGGAGACAAAGGTATCCAAAACCCAAGGGTGATCACTGCTGTTAGTTATTAAAACCTTGACTTTTTAAAAAAGTTTGAAGTTTTTAGAGAGAATTGTTCTGTCAAACTGAATAAAAGTTGAGTGTTTGAACAGATAAAATAGAAAACACAGGATTCAGTGATGGGTTTAAGCAAAGGTATGTTCTGATACCCTAATGCCTGCCTGTGGGTACTGATCTGGATGTCTGGCAAGTGACAGGCTGTATGTGGCAGTGGCCACTGAGCCTCAGGTTAGGCTGGGTGAGTGTCCCTGTCTGTTCACATACCGTGGGACAAGCAAAAGACAACATGGCATGCTGGTGGTTTCTTTTTTAGAGTGAAACTAAGCCAATTGGATTTGTCAGGAGCTGAGCCTACTAATAGAGATGTCTTGTAGTTCAGAAGCTCTGGGTGTCCTGCCTTACTTGTGCTCTATCTGTGCACTCTTGACAAAGCTTAGAGGAACTTTGTGTTCTGTATTACTCAGTTATGTTAAAATAAAAATCTAGGCAACCCTTCTTCCTTTAAGTCTCTCAGGGGTACTGCAGTTTTCTACACAGTCATTGCATAAAGGACTAGGAAGATAAATACTTCTCTATGTATTCAAGACGTTAATATCCAAACCATTCATGTTATTTTCCAGTGGCTCCAGTGTTTTAAATAAGCCCCTACACTTGAAGAGGACACAAAATTTACCAGTTTTATTTAGAAAAGAGATATCTGATTGGTTCCTTTCCTTGTCAAAAAAAGGATTTCTAGTTGATAAATAGGAATTTCTTCAATTCTTGATGGAAACTGTGAATAAATATTTAAATGTGTAATGAGACACTGCCATCAAGTACCTAACTAAGCTGCTACAGATTTAAGGCTTCTTAAAAATAGGAAAATAATCACCTGGAAGGCCCCACTATTTTCTTTTTTTAATCGGAGGATGCTGCAGTTGGATTGGAGTTTTATTACTAATGAATCACATACCAATCTAATGTCCACAATCTGGAAAATGTCTTCATTTAATGAAACTGTTTTGAGCTTTAATAATTAGAAAGGTGTTACTTGTGTGAAAATCATTTCAGAAAAAAAGGAGAATTTTTATTCTTAGATTTTATTCTAAACAGTCTGTATAACAGCCATTGGCTGTTGGTAGTTACAGTTCTTTATAGGTAGTTTTTTTTGTTGTTATATTATTAGGTCATGAAGGTTTTAAGACCAGAAGTCATGTTCCTTTTAACCAGGACTGATCAAGTTCAGAAATCTTTATGACCTCCCAACACCTTCTGAAATTATTTGAAGATGAATCCCTTGCTGATCCAAAATTGCCTGGGGTAAAATTTTGTTTCAAGCTAACCCACATGTATCAGGGTGCAAAACCACATTATGTCTTTAATAAATTCACCATTTCTTTTCTGAAACAGTGGGAAACAGTGCATTACCCTTAAGATAATAAAAGTGTAAATGTTAACCTTCATGGCACCTTTGTCAACCCCATTACAGTGGTCAGGCACAAAACCCCAAACCTGTTATGGGGACTATGAGTTGGCTGCTAAAGGGATGCAATCCCTTATGCACTGTATTTACAGGGCATAATTGTAATAAGACTTTTATTTTTTCCATGTCTGCAGTAAAAAGATGGAAAATAAAACAATTTCATATAAAAAGCCAGTTATAAGGCTGTTCCACCTCCTCTGGAAACAGGGATGGGAAAACTATTAGGGACCAGGAGTATTTGGTATCTGGAAAGAAGAGGGGTGCAATTAATGCAATAACCCTACAAAATTTAAAGAGAAAAGCCTGCGTGGAAAAGCTGCAGACCATGAAGTCCAAACTTCATGTGGTCCATTTAAAGCAACATCTTGTCTTCCACAGGAAATAGTAGAGCTGAAGGACTTAGCACTACCTAGATAGTGTCAACAAAAGAAGCAATGAAAAATAGGGTTGATCAAGGGGTGGCACGTATAGACCTTGTAGCTAGGGTTTAGGGAGTTGCTGCAGACAAGTATATCCTTTTAATCGCCCTCCTCACATCCCTCAGACAAAAACAAAGCAGAGGAGTAATCTCAAGAGGAATATAGTACTCTCTAAATATGAAAGATATTAAGCAAACATTCTTTGGCCTGTTGAAACTGAAAAAGCTCTTCTCACTGTAAAGTTTGTGTACCATCTCCTGTTTCTGTACTTATATGAAGAAAGAACTTATATGTTCCAAGCAAACGGAAGCTTGGAAATCATATGGGAAAGAGTTTCTTTTGTCTGTGGATCTTTTTGGCTAAGAGAAGGTTTCTGGGCCAGCAAGAATGTGAAAAGTTTCCTTGGTTAGGCTTGACTTTGATTGTGCCTTTCCCAGACCTCTTGTAAGGAGGTAGCAATTTTGTTATATTGGGACATGAGTGAAATACAGCAATTTTACCAGACTGTAACCGAAATAAAGCCATTCTGGGGATGTGTCTTGTCTCTGTAGATGGTCGTGTACTGTGTTCTCTCTTTTTCTTTCTTATGCCTCCCATATTGCTAGGGAGACAGGTAAATTCAGTCTGTGTGTGGGGTATTGCACACGAGAAGGTGTGAGGCAACATAAAACAAAGGCTCAAGGAAGGCTGCAGTGAAGAAAAGAAGGCATCACCCATGTGGGGTTTCTCAGATAAGAGACACATGAACTGTCCTCTAGAAATTGCTTTTATTTGTTCAGGGCAAATATGTGTTTGAGGGACTGAGCCAAAATGGCAACCTCAGGTGTTAGTCACGTAGCATGGTACAAGATAGAATCATAGAATTGTTAAGGTTGGAAAAGACTTTTAAGATCATTGAACCCAACTGCTAACCCAACACTGCCAGGACACCACTGAACCATGTCCCTATGTGCCACATCTACACACCTTTTAAATACCTCCAGGGATAGTGACTCCACCACTTCCCAGGGCAACCTGTTCCAGTTCTTGACAATCCTTTTGGTGAAGAAATTTTTCTTAATGTCCAATCTAAACCTCCCCTGGTGCAACTTGAGGCCATTTCCTCTTGTCCTAAAGATGTATCATGGGAAGACACAGCTATGGCTTTTGTTAGCATAAGCAGTGAGAGGCATGCCTCAAAAGACAGAGCAAGACAAAACTGAGGGCTCCTGGAGGAATTTTTAATAAAAAGCCTGATCCTGCATGCTTGCCTTGCCTGACTCCCTATGCTGTGGAGATTGGGTGGGCAAAGAAGAAGAGATGTAAGGTGAGAGAAAACTCATGAACTGATCCACAGCTGAGTGGGGCTTCGTCCAGTTCTGCCATCCTGGTTGCTGCAGTCATCTGCTTCAAAAATATGAGAGGCAAGGCTGTAGCTCTATCTTCTTGCTTCATTCAGGAGAGTAAGACAGATGTGTGAACAAGCAGCAGCTGTCCTGCTGCAGCCCATCCAGAAGATATTCTGAAAGCTGTCTGGCACTGACTGCTCTCCTATGGGACCAGTAACAGCACCGTGCTCAACATGAACAATGTGACTGGTGTGGATCTGTAAGCACAAAGGTCTGTAGGAGCCATGTTCCCTGAGGCCCCTTATTGTTGCTCACCTCCCACATGAAAAGGCTGCAACATAGGCAGACAGCACTGTCTGAAGTGTAGGGGAACAAATGTTTGAGCTAACAACCTGTAAATATTGAGCTTCTTACATTAAGCAAAGAAGTATCAAACAAACATGCTTTACTTTGCTCAGAATTCGCATTGAAGGGTGTTGTCTGCCTCAAGTTCCAGAAAGACATACTTATTGTTTTAATAATTTACATATTGAAACAAGCACCATGTGTCCTTCAAAATCCTGTTTCTGTGCCTGAGCTACTACTGGGCTATTAATCCCTATTAAGGCTGCTGTGAGAATGTTTAAAAGTCAGGAAGTGTAGATTGGAATTAAAAATATATGAAATGTGGAGGTGCTTAGAATTTCCCTTTCATTTCCACCTTAAATGTTAAGGTATTGTTTAACTATAATTATTTCATCTCTATTATTGCTCCTAATCACAGGGAGTCAGGCTGAAGACAAATGTATAAAATTTTGTAAGGACTATATTTGCATTTATTCCTTTTTTTTTTCCCACCACAGCTCTGATATTCTTCTGTTGGAAGGTGGTGTAATAATGCCTTTATGATGTTTGTTGCATTGTTGTGAAAGGTATTATCATGTTGCAAATTCAATAACATGCCTTCAGGATCAGTTAGCAAGAAATTATAGGCCATTAAGGAACTAAATCTTGTTAAACTTAATATCCTCGGTAACAAGGCAAGAAAGGTAAGAAAAGTTCTAAAAATGTCAGAAGTTTTGTTTTTAATCAGTTTAAAAAATTTTGATCTAATTTGAAATGTGACTTACAGATGATCACCTTGCTTTCTGTAACACAGAACATTTGTTTGTAAGGTGAAAATCCACTGTGTGCTATGATGCAGGTTGGAGAATGTTTTTATGACTATCTAATAAACTCTGAAAATAGGAGTTTATAATGGAAATGCTGACTGACCCCTTACACTAACAAGACTCATGGATGCCGCTGCAATGTGTAATTTATAGGAGTCACCTGTTAAGCCATCTGGGACAGAAAGTTTCCCAACTTCTATAATGTTGGTAACTTGATTAACCTTATGAGCTTCATTTTACAATGATACCAAATGCAGCCTATGCCAGCCCATCGTATTCTTGGGCTGTCATTCCATATTTATCTAAGAAAGTTAAAAAGAGCCTTTTTAATGAGTAGTGGTGGAGGTTAAAAGAGTGATGCTGGCGCTTTGATTTATGATTTATAGGTGTCATATGGAGTGAGATCTGGGGTAAAAGAAAAGTTTCCTGTGTTACTCTTCAGCTAGGCAAAGTGGTATTTTTTAAAAAAGGGACTTGGGGCTTTTAAAAATTGGCTACACTATATTAGTCCATTGGGACTTCCACAGATTGGAATAGTGAACAGAAAGGGAGATTAATGGAGAAAGAAGGATGATGGATGATAGTAGGGTGTCATTTAGCGGCATCAGCTGGAAAAGCTCCACCTGTGAGTTTATGGGAATAACACTGTCTCTTGCAGCAGTAAACACTAATTTTCCTTGGAAGCCAGTGAACAATGAGAAGCAACTTTAGTTCATCTCTTTTTATTTTTTCTTTGAGTGTTTTTTTCTCATCTATAATCATTTTCCCAGGTTCTTTATTCAGTTTCACAGCACTTTGAGTGAACAGGTGGGTGTGAGCAGTACTTGCAATTCAGCAGTTGGGATTCTTCGTATGATTTAGCATGGAGGATTGCAGACACTTTGCTAAAAGAGACATCCATTTTTGCAGATGATGTGAAACTAAAACACGGAACTTTAGGTGATTGTTAAATATATTTCGCATGGGAATAAGAGCAATATTAGCCTTTATCCCACATTGCAATTGAAGTAGTTAACATTTTGCACTCCTGTTGAAGTGTCCATGAATGTAACTTGACATTTTCACCCCAACTGTTGCATGGTGTTGCTCAATACTTCTGAACACATGCTAACATCCAGTGAACATCCAGCTAGCAGTAGTCTTCAGACAGCTTTACAGACAAGAGCTGGCCTTGTAGTGGAGCCAGATGTTTCTGGCCAGCCAGTCGGAGACTGTGGAGCTGAATCCTATGGGAATAGTGAGCATCCCCAGCATCAGTGCTTTCCACACCATATGTAAGAGGCATGTCGCCCAGCTTTGTCCTCCCTGAGTACATGTAAAGCAGATGAAACATTTATGGAAAATAAATCTGAATGAGAATCCCAGCAAATGGAAAACCCCATAGTGCACAGTCAGCTCTCCACCCTCAGGAAGCAGATGAAGAAATGACTGAAACATCCAAAACAGATAGCAATCCCATTGCTTAATGTGCTGCTGGCAAATGCTCAACAATTATGACGAGAGGTGGGCAATGAAATTAGATATACATTGGCGCAGACTCATGTTGCCTGGTGCTTTCTCTTCATTTTATTATGTGTCTTTCAGAATGTTAGACACTATATCAAGGTAAAATAACACAGCATAGGGAGATTACTTCCTCTCTCCACATATTATTTATAGGGCTGGAACATTGCTCTTCTGCACAGGAATTCAAGAGTGTAGAGATGGGCCACTAACATGAAGATGTAAAAAGTTTGATCTAAATGCCCGTGTGACTATTTAAGGAATGTCTAAGATCTTTCACTCAATGCAAATGCGTTGTAGTAAAGGACTCTAACCTCAAGAACAAAGGCAGAGCAAAACCCTGGATGAAGTTTAGTACCAGGTACAGTGCAGAAATGAGACAAATATTTAAGTAATGATAGAAAAATAATTGAGCTACCCAGGGAAACACTGAGTTCTACATCTCCTGAAAACTTTGTACCAAGACTTTTAGGAGAATAATATAATACATAAGTAAAAAAATGATGAGGCTCCATACAAAAGTAAGTGAATGGGATTATATGTCCTGTGTTATTCTTTTGGTCTGTACGAGCAGGAGTAGAAAGAAAGGTAAGTTCGAAAGGGAATTAACAGCCTGTTGCAGGGCAGGCTTAAAAGGAGCCAGAGCACAGGCAGCAGTTGATGGTGATCATAGTAATTTTTTTTCCTACTTTTAGCTCTATCTTCTTAGTGACTCCATTACAAGATGGCAAGAGACTACACATCATTACTTAACTATATGAGTGAAAAGACTTTTCCTCAAAAGAACTTAGAACACTGAGCAGATGGCAGCAACCTAATCCAATCCAGAGAAGGAAGAAGTGAAATCATTCAGTCTGTTACATTCATTGGGGAAACTCTGTGATTCTCTCAGATCTAATGGAAAAGGAAAATAAAACTTTACAGAAACTGCCACAGATGTATAATTTTATTACAATAGAGCAGACAGTTGTCTCTTGGTTTCTTAAACTGATATTATTGAAAAAATTGCTTTTTTTTTTTTAATTATCTTTTAAAGCATCCTTAGCAGTTTCTTGTAGTTGTTGATTATTAATTGAACTGATACTGAAACAGAAATACCCTGTAGCTCTGTGAGATCAAATGAACTGCAAACTCTATCTACTTGCTTTACAGTTGTGTTTTTCTGTGGGAGTCAGCACAAACCATGATTGAGCCCTTGCATATACCCACAAAGCAAGACTAGGCAATGCACTGCACCAAACCTTTCTCAATGTAACATCATGGAAAATGGTTGGATGGAGGAAAGCAGTGGGCCAGGACTAATTCAATCCATAATGTAGTCCAGGTGAGTTAGGTCCTTTATGCTGTTTTTGGCCAGATTTGCAACTTCAGTCAGTCTGTGATAGTAGGTGACTGCCTTTGAAAAAATGTCTTGCCCTTTCCCTCTTTCTAAAGTATGAACTCACTCCTATTGTTTCAGAAGACGTTTGTTATCTCTAGCCAAAGGACCTTCCACAATAACTCTAACAGTTTTGAATTCACTCCAAATGCCCACAATTTCAAATTCAATTAATTTTCTAGGGCATACACAATTACTGTCAGGACACTGGTATGGCGGGGCAGGACCTCACAGCCAGGGCCTGTCCCACCACCCCTGCCAGGAGCAGGACAGCCTCAGGGCAGCCCCAGGTGTTCTGGTGAGGAGCATGTTGGGAGGTCCCAGAAGAAGTTGTTACTGCCCTCAGTGCCCTATTAACTATTGCACATCCACAAAGACTTTCTATGCATGGGTTTGTGCCTGTGTGTAGAGGTGCACTGACCACATTGCAACTACCACCCAGTCCCAACGTGCAGCCTCAATCACCTCCTCATCTGCTCACCTCCCACCCAGCTCCATCCCACTGATGGATGTCCCCACCAGAAGCACAGGTCTCTGAAGTTCACAAAGCCTGAGTCAGACGCTCTGCTTTTTAAAAAAGTGGGTTTCAGCAAGGTGACTCTTGCCAGGAAGTTCTGAATTGGAATGGTTGTGAATTTAGAGTTGCCTTCCAACTCTTAGTTCTTCAGCTCCCAAATATGACAGTCTCCAAATCCTCTGGCAGAGTATCTTCTTTTCTAGGTTTTTGTTTACAAAATGGGATGAAAAATATTTTTGCTGATCAGTTTTAAATGAGCAGAATACAGAAGATCATATTTTACCAACAAAGAGCACTGGGAAATAACCATATAAATAGAAGCAACCATCTCTCTGAGTCTCTAAAGTCTGGAGCAATAGAAATACAGTTGTGTTTGCAGCCTTATTCTAATAATGTAGCATATAAACTGAGCATGTGTAAGTATAAAGCAGAGTATTTTATCTTCAGTTTTTCACTCTACCATGCAGAGAAACAAGCTTTTAAAAAAATGTGCAGAATGTAACTTCAAGAATGTTTATTTAAGCTTTCATTGTCTTTTCTCTTTGTAAATTAATTAAAAGCAAGGAAGGTACAGCTAGTAACAATTACAGAACAGTTTTTGCAAAAAATATATTTTTCACAATTTTCTCCCAGTTCCTCACTGAGGAGAACTGGTATTTATTTATTATGCCAGATAAAAATATTGAACTAATAGTAGGCAATTTTGTATGACTTCATATTTTTATAAATTAATTAATTTACAAATCATATTCAATCACACCTCAGCTTGTAATAATAAAACACAGATTTACATGCCACTAGAGATACATTCACCAAAATCACAGACTTCAGGAGGTAATTAAAGTATATTCTGTATACAATATGTAATTTAAAAATTTCCCTTCTGTACCATATAAACAATGTCCAGAGAAGGTGTTGAGTTTTGGTGGAACTGGTTGAATAATATTAATTTTTTTAAAAAAAGGACTAGATTGTAGATTTTGGCTCGGTCCAGCAGAACGGCTGTTGTATGAACTACACTGCATCCCAGGAGTAACCCTGGGAACATCGAACTCAAAGTATCTCAGAAAAATGTGACTCTGTGCTTCTATGCTGCAGAGCTGTTTGATCGCCACTTGCTGTGACCTTTCTCAAGTGTGCCAGAGGACACACTCATGCTGTGGTTTTGCATCCAGTTTGAAAACTTATGTGTTTGCAGGGACATGTCTTATGGTTCTTGGTGCTAATGCTCTTATTTTGTTTCCCAGCCTAGCAACTGATGTGTCCTTGCTGTGCTGTGGTCTCCACTTCCTGTTGGCATCTTGGACACAATCACCCATCTGGACCATTAAATCCATTTTTCCTGTTCTGTGCCTTTGGGGAATAGGGCATGCCTTACTTTTTATTCCCCTAAGAATCTTGGGGAGATGCCACCAGTGTCTTGACCTCAGAAGTCCCTTGTGGAGTGGCCAAGAGGCAGGCAGGGAGAGGATGGTGACCAGAAGGGTGGGAATGGAAGGGCTAGAGAATGGCCTCACATCCCAGCAGCAAGGGGAGGCGTGGGGCTGCCCATGAGAGGGCTGCCTTCATGTGGTTTCTTCATTTAGCCTTGTCTCTCTAACCTGATGTATCTAGAAGGTGGTTTGTTCCTCCCTAAAATACATGTCTAACATCAATGATATGAACTTCTTTCCAGAGATGGTCTTCTCCTCCCAATGTTCAAGCCCAGACAAGCAGTTGGGACCAAGCAACCAACTCACTGGCTTAGAATGAGAGGAGGTGGGTTCCCACCTGCTGAAACTAGTGCAGAGCCTGAGAAGGGGCTGAGATATCCTTGCTGTTAAAAATGTGTGGTTTATTTTAGTCTCCAGTTCTCTGCTTTTGGCTTGCACACATTAGATTTTGTTATATCAGTGCCAAATTAAAGTCTTCGCTCATGAAATAATTTTTTTTTTTTCCTCAATGGTCTCTGCAGTGCTGTCAAGGCTGAACTTCTCAGCTTTCCTCATCCTCCAGGTGCTCTCAAGGGCTTCCTGAGAGGCTTTTCCTGCAATGCCTGTGGGACGCCCCGTGGCAACCCAACCCATCCCTGATGATCTTCCCATCACTGAGGGTCTCTCAGCAGAGAGAACCCCTTCCTAGAACAAGCTTGTGCACAGAGACAGCCTAAGCTCAGCTGCCCAGTCCAGTCAGGTTGGGATAACCTTGTGCTCATATTCTGTGGTTTCTCCATTACTTTTAAATGTGACTGTCTTCAGATGCTTCAGCCAATGTCTAAATTGCCAGCTAATTGTGTCCTAGAGATTAGAAAATGTTGCCAGCAGCTAAGTTTTTGTGTCAGTCCACATACCATCTACATATTAACACTATAAAATATGATTTTCAAGAATTGTTTTTCTCAGATTTATCAAACATTTCTGTCTATCAAACATTTCAGCATTTTCTGTGTCACTTTTTCACTTATTTTTCAATTAAGAAAAATATCCACAGGAAAATATGTAGAATTTCCTGTTTAGAAAATTGGAATAAAATATTTATTTTCAGGCCTCATTAATCACTACAGTTTCAGTGCCTCTGGGGATCTGTGGTTTCATCCTCCCCAGCGGTCCATGCTCCCGAACCAACTATATCTCCTGTAAAGAGCAGAGGTCAGTCTGTGTCTCGGCTGTGTTATTTTGCACTCTACTATTACCAGAGATGCTGCTCTCTGATTTTCTGTTGAGACACTGAGTTTACCCTGTCATTTTTCTTTGCTTTGTAATGAGCATTTTAGAAAATTAAGTGCTCATTACCAGCAACTTCTTTCTTTTCTATTTGTTGCTTTCCCTGCCCTTCCTAACCAGCCTGTTGTTTTTCATGGTTGAATAAGTATAAATAATCCGCACATTAAAAAATCAGAAATCTCCTATTGAATGTTATTGAGGCTGAAAAGGAAGCTGCATCAATCAAATCAGGTTTTGCAATTATTTTCTCAGTTCCATTCTGTGGAACTTCCTAACAAACTTGGGAAACGTGGATAAGGCTAGCCACAGCTTTTTTGGGAAAAGAAATATCTCCCTATCTCCCTCAGATTTTTCCCTGAAGGTCTATTTATTTAATGTTGAGCTTTGCCAGACCACTTGATGCTTCTATTCTAACACACAAAAGGAGTTACGGTATATTAAATGGTTCAGAGATACATTTTGAAGTAATTAAATGCAGAGCAGTGATGCAGAAAATTAGTCAAAATTAGTGTAAAATTATGATAACCACTGTGCTGAGTATTGAGTGCTGTGGAAGCTGCAATGTTAGTGGAAAAAAGGAAGGATTATGTTTTAAGTCATGGTCCTGGAAGTCAAAAGATCAGTGTTCAGTCGTAGCTTTGTGCAATCTCGAGCAACTCACCTAACTTCTTCATCTGCAAACGGGAGTAATCACTGTCTGCTATGAAGAAGGAGATGCTTCAGTCTTTATAAATGACTTCTAGATACTGTGATATAAAATGCACTGACACCAGGGTCAGCAGGATTTTCTTTCCTAGAAAACTCTAGGGAAAAAAAAAGTATTTACATAGTTTATTTACTTTGGAAAACATCCTCAGGGATGTTTTCAATGGTAGTCAGATGCTCCTTAGCTTTTGGCAGAATTTCACCATCCTCAATTCCTTCCACATCCAGAGTAATCCTGTTTATTCTGTGTTTCATATGAAGAACTGTCGCTCTTTCCTCCTTTCCATACCCCTTCCTGTGCTCACGGCATAATGCTGAGCAGGATGAAGGACAAAATTTCTGTCACGAACCAGCGCACAAGACATAGCCTTGGCTGAGGATGCTGGTGGAGTAGGACTTGTGAGACCTTGTCCTCTGTGAATTATCCTCTTGGACATGCCCTACAATCTGCCTTCTCCCCCGGCCTGAGACATGCCTTGATGAAGGGGATGGAACTGGGAGCGCTCCTTACAGGGATGCAAGAGAGAAAAGGGGTGGAAACTGCTTTGTGTCAAAATGATGTTCTCGGCGTGCATGATGGTGTGCATCCAGAGCAGCCACACACTAAGGGCCAGAAGTTTGAATACAGACAGAAGCCAACACTGGGCTGGTCCTCAGATGAGCCCCAGGAGAGCAATATAGATGTCCATATAGAGAGAGACCCAGATTATCTCTGGATCTGTACTTTCTATGAAACCCAACCACATCTTACAACGACCAGGTTACTCTGATGCTACAGCCACTGTCTGCAAGGCTGGGCACCTCTATTTCCCTGGGCTTTTCCTACTCTATGCTGCCTCTTACCTGGTTCATTGACTGTCAGCTCCTTGGAGGAAGGACTGCAATGCGTCCTATATTGATGTTCTGGCCTCTGCTTGTTTTTAGATCATTATTGTAATGTGGGTGAAAATTGCATGTGACACTTCAAGCCTGTTTCCAGCAAAGCTGGTGAGCGCTCAGGTTTCTCCCAATGGGTTTATATGTGTAAATCCTCAAGTAGAGGGCTCTTAACGATACAGTCTTATAGAGAGTCTATTGATGTTTGATGGAAAAGACAGACTATGTTATACTTTATGTGTGGATTGTTACCAACTATAAATGTTTTGATAATTTTCATTAACATTTGTTTAAGTTTATGAATTAGAAAAACAATTTTGGGGGGTTAGTGACAAAAGGGTTATATTAGGTGTGTCCTTGGGGAAAGACAAGTACTAGTCTAGTCTGTCTTGTCTGCTCAGGTTAGGCTGTGGACACAGCAGAAAGACGACAGCAAGCAAGACTGAAAATAAGCTAATGCTATAGATGCCTTGTTTCTGGGACAAAAATCTGGGGAGTCCTTGTTTCTGCCAGACCTAAGAAGCAGATTCTTCTGAGATATAGTAGGAGCCAACAACAACAGAAGCAATTCTGACAGCCTGGCTTGGCTGTTAGGTGTTTGAGCAGCTCCTTCAGAGTATGTCAGTCACAGGGACAAAAGGCACACAGGAAAAGCAAAAAGCAGGAAAAGCTGTGGTGAGGGGAGCAAGGTGGTGGTGATGTGTCACCTGCAGATGACCAACTTTTGGACAATCCAGGCCAAACCAAGATGATTCCTGCTTTGAGCAAGGTATTGATCAGAAAGTGATGATGAATCCTTACCAAGATGAGCAGATGAGCTTTTCTTCCGCTTCTCTAGGCATACAGTCATCTTGATTTGTCCTTTCACCATCAGTAATGTTTTCTGTTCCAGCATAGTGAAGAGTGTTTAAGAAGTGCATGAGGTAACCAGGAACAACTTGAGTTTGTTTTGTTTCCCAGAGCAAAAGTATCAGTAGGTGGTGTAGTCACTGTTGTTATGGGGGACCTCAACCTCTTGTGTTGGCAAGGCCACCTGGCCATAAGATTGCAAGCAGTTTTGGACCCTTTTGTCCAACGAGTCCCTGCTCCTCCATTCAAAAAGCCCTCCATGTGTGGAGCATGTGCTGGAGCCTGCCAGATGGCTCCACACTAGCACCCATGGCACTGCTCAGGCACTGTGGCAAAGCAGAGAGAGAGAGGGAGGTGGCCAGGCAGTGCAGGGCAAGACAGAAGACAAAGAAAGAGCCAGTGAAAGAAAAATAGGGGGAAAGGAGAAATGCAATGGACTGGAAGGACAATCACAATGGGAATGGGAGAAGAGCTATTCTTACAAGAGTGTGAAGAAGCGCTTAGAATTAAGGGAAGATTATAAAGAAAGATCACAAGATAGAAGGAGGCAGAAGAAAGGCAAATTAAATTAAAACCAGAGACTGTGAGAAAAGAGGGTGTGGTGGGTGTGAGAAGGAAGAAACTCTTGAATAGCTGGCAGTGGGTAGAGGAGGAACACACTCAGGAAGCCCATGAGTGACCAGAGTAGGGTGTCAAGATGGGTTGCTGGTGGGGAGGGTGAGAAGGTATGGCAGCGGGTTCCCTGCACCAGGGTTGTCTTCTGCAGGCCCCTGTACTGGCAAAATTCAATTGGAGCCTGATTTCACCAGGCAGTGAGGGGTCTTGGGATTTAGGTCTTTAAGTCATACTTTCTGATGTTACACAGCTGTCAAATTGTGTAATTTGCATTTATATAACCCCTGTTATTTCAATCTGGACTAAGAAAAGAGAGTACTGTGCGAAAACCTTTCCTACTTGAAACATGGTAAAATATTACCTCACTAACACTGTGTGTACTATGAGCAACTTTAATTAATTAGTTGAGAGTCCAAAGGTTAAGCACACATAGATTACCCAGTGTAATTTTGGGGGGAGCATGTGTACAAAATAATCAATCTAGGGTTTCCAGTGGGAACATTTCCTTCTCCCTGCTTCAGGTTGCTCTTTGCCTCTTCTTTGGAGCTGCACTGAGATATGTCTGCCCAACCACAAATGTAACAATGCTGCACATTCTCAGTAAAACCCTGTCTAGAAACCACCATGCGATTTTCACTTGGGCCTTTTTTCTTGGGAGCTGTTTCCTAGTTTGTTCCCTAAGTGGAGGCACATGGGAAGAAGATGCAGCATGACATTATGAATTGCTGTGGTGCATGGGCAGTTGGGGCTCGGGGCAGCCTTCGTGTGTCTGCAGCTTTGGGGACTGACATAGCATCCTTGGTGCAGGAAGGCACAAGAGCTCGACGATGCACAGCATTACGTGATGAAGTCATGGCTTCATGGCCCTTTCCAGGGCTGCATCTACCTTGTTGCTGACTTATTTTTATGGAATTTCTGTTTATATTCATGCAGTATCTAGAGACTCCATTAAAGAATTTGGGGGTCCATGTAGCTGCACACTGTACTAACTTATAGAGAAAATGAAGTATCTAGAGTATCTGCCATAGAAAGCTTACAATTTGCATGACTTATTTGGCAGAGAGGAGTAATTTATTTACTCCTTTCTGGTTCTTTGCTCCCTGCTACCCACTTGTGAAATGTTTATGTGAGCTCCTCTCTGCCAGCTAGTACTTCTTTAGTTGAATTATTTGAACTCTGAAAACAAGTCCTTTCTTTCACTAATGGATTTTCAGTAGTGTTTCTCACATGTTTCTCCTTAACAATTTCTCTTTGTAAGAGGGTCTGAGGCATTCCCACTGGGAAATCTTTATGAATCTGTTAGAAGAGAAGTTGCTGGCCCATTTTAACTTAAAACCACAATGATTTGAGCACAGGGGCATGGGAGACCTTGGAGCTTTAAGCCACAACTCTTGTCTCTCAGCTGATCCTCCCAGCAACAAGCCTGAGGGTTTTCCAGGGGAAAGAAGATCGGGGCATAAGTCATCTCACCTATCTGAGGTAATTAAACCTGACTGTCACATACTAGATGATGCTTAGTCTTCCAAGTATCAAATAGAAGGGAGGAGGCTGTGTCTCATACTTTTCTGTTGTAAGTACTTCACCATGTGTTGTCTATGTTCTTATTTATGTAAATGATTTCTAGTTGCTGGGTGCTGCTGTCTTTCACTTGTGCAAAATCCAGGATTTCATTGAATGTGTAATTACTAATGTCATGTGTTAAAAGAGGGCACCAGAACAAGCAGAGCCAAGACCCTGATTTTCACCATGTGTTTTTTTGGTACCTGAAATGCTCTTTTCCCCCATACATAATGCATGTAAGGTGCCTTCAGCAGGATACAAGTCCAGCAGGATAGAGTCCAGGAGCTCTAATCTGCATTATTTCCATCTCTGTGAGCATAAAGTCAGACAGGTCTTGGGGGTTGAAGCCAATATCTCAAGTGCCACCTGGAAACCACTGAAGTTACCTGCTCTTGGAGAGAGGATGACTCCACCATTGTGTGCTGTCCTGTTCCCTATCAAACCCCAGATAAATGGTGTGATGCTTCCCAGAAGGCTGATGTCTCACCCCAAGGGAAGTAATGAATAGATAAAAGTAAGGATTTGTGAAGAAGCAGCTTGCTAAATGGGGCTGGGGAAACTCATGTGGATGGAAATGGAATTTCACTTTCTCTAATGGGGAGCCCAGAATAGCTGAAGTCACTTTGTGTGATTAATTTTGTTCCCTTGTACTATGATGAAGTGTGCTTTCTTTGCTCCGCTCCTTTTGGTCTGTTTGATTTCCCATTAAATTTGAAGGCCTCTTTGTAAGAGTGAAGTAAATTGTGCCCTTCTGTGTTTGCTGAATTAGTGATACTCAGCACTTTTTGGCACCTTTTGCCCAATTGTAAAATGCAGACACTGATGCAGTCCTTCTGAGTTTTGCATTATCATGATGCTTGCATATTTCTCTAAGACAGTCATATGCAAAGGGATGCATTTGTCATTCTTTTTATTCTCTGCTTCTCAATGTAGGAAATTGTTTCTTGGACATAAGCTTCCCACAGAAGATTGCATTTGATGGATTTACTCCAGAAATTTGGCCAAGATAAATTTTGAAAGTGAAGTCATAATTTACACATGAAATTTCAGGTACAAGACTCTTTTTCTAAACTTCATTTCCCTTTAAAAGTTAAGTGAAGGTTTATGCTTGTTTAATTTAGCTTTGATGATTGACTTCAAGGTATTTCTCTTTCTGGCTAATTTAGGTTGAACACTGAGAAAAAGGAGATGGAATGTCTTACTGTGATATATACATTTTGGTTTTTTTTTAAAAAAGCATATAGGACTAAACCCAAAATCAACAAGAAGACACGAGGTAAGTTTGGAGGGAGACTTTTGTCCCATCATCCTGCTGAAGTGCATCATTCCACATATGGGATAAGCAGCTTGAAGAGCTTACAAGTCCTGCAGGTTTCCTGAGAGTCTGAGGAAACATATATACAGAGCAATTTGCTGCTGGGAGGATTGGCACCAGAAAGCCCTTAATAACAAGCTTTCCTTGCAGTAGGGGCTTCACATGAAGGGAAATGAAGCTCTGGTGCAGCAGCACATGTGACTTGCTTGGATGACCTTGGTACAGCTCCCTGCTGTCCTCCAGACCTCTTCAGCAAGGCAGGTCACAGAGATGTGAGGATGTTGCTGTAAGGTGATAGTGCATCCACTGATGTCTGCAGCTCTCAAGCTCCCATCCCACCACAGAAGCAAGGCATTGAGAGCAGCATAGCCTCTGCACTGCTTCCCGTTTTCCACTGGGCAGTGTAGTGATCTAGGCTCAGCACATTGGCTACTGTCAATCCGTTTCCGAGGGACTCAACTCCTTTATAAAGTTTTTGAGATCTGTAGACCCTCAGGTCAAGCTCAAAAAGGATGGAAGAGTTGCAGCACCTAGATGGTCACCAGAATACAGTTGTTAGCCATATTAGGTGTCTAACTATCCTTTTTCCTTCCTATTGTTGCACTTTTGCCTCTTGCTAGGCTAAAGAGTGTGTTCCAAGAGTAAGCATCTCTGTAAGTAGGTTGTCAAATGTCATTCATTACTTAGAATCATAGAATGTTTCAGGCCGGAAGGGATCTCTAGAGGTCATCTTGTCCAACCTCCCTACGCAAGTAGGGACATCTCTATCTAGGTCAGGCTGCTCAAAACCCCATCAAGCCTGACCTTACTAACCTGACCATACTTACTATGGAAGATATGGCTATGCCCACCAGCAAACTTCTCCAGTGAGTATCTGTTAAAATGGGGAGCAGAACGATGTGCCTGACTCGTAATTTCCTTATATTGCTTCAGATGAGCCCCTGTGCACGGGAGGTGCCTGAACTCACTTTCCCCTGGGAATGAGCTGCAGTCCCCACCAGTCCTTCCTCTTGATCCTTAGGGCAAGGAACAAGTGAAATGCTGATTTCAGGGAACCCAACTTGCTGCTGCAGCAGCAATGTAGATTGGGAAGAAGTGGGTACTATCATCAAAATAACTTTCCCTCTTCCATCAATTCGAGCTAATCTTTGAAAGTGTTTCTTTCTTCTGAGGTCACGCCTTCTGAGTATTGACCTACTAAACAGAAAAATGACATGGGAATATGCTCCACATAATTTATGGGAAATTAACACAGAAGTAACAAAAGTCACATTTTTCCTGTGGTTTTTGTTACCATAAAATAGGACTGGATGGGAAGCCTGAGTACACTTTAATTATTCCCAGATACTAATAAGAAATAATCCAGCAGCTTGTGGTACTTAAGATTTCAGGAAAAGCAGCAAACGGCTTTGACTTCTGATCCACATCAACAAGACCACAAACCACTGATCTCCTAAAAAGTGGTGCATCCAGAAAACCTACTAGATGGTTTTATGAAGAAGTTATTGTTTTTCAAAACAAAATGAATGTGGAAAGGACAGTTTTTGGCAAATAATTACAACTGTAATGGGAGACATACTGGCTCATTAAACTGCACTCTTAATTTATTTATCAGCTCACTTATTTATCAGCTTTTGATGGAGCAGAGTCTGGGATTTATATTCTGTCCCATGTCCCACAGAACTTTTGTCCAGTAAAAAGGTCATCTGTAAATCTCACATAAGCAAGTGTAACATTTTCCTACCATAACATCATCATAAAAAAAGTTAAAAAAAAGACATGGCATTAAAAGTTAAAAGCTGCTGTAAACCTAAGAAAATACATTTGTTCAGCTGAGCCCACATTAAGCTTGATTTGCTTCATTTGGAAACAGCTGAAACTGGGTAATCTTGAGCTTGCAATGAGAAATATCAATTTAACATGTATTTGGTGTGCTAAAGGCTGCCCTGTTCTAATTAAAAATCTGCTGTGTTTTTATGGCGATATTCTGGAGGCTGTCTTGATTTGCTGATGAATGATGACAGGACTATTAAAGCTGTGAAACAACATCACTTGAATGTGGCACAAAATGAAAGGAAAAGCACTTGCATGCTGCTTTTGGGTGTTATTATCCTGATTAAAACTGGAGCCAGAGTGAAAATCATCCCTGGACTATGCATTTATTTATATATTTATTTATTTATTCATTTAAAGTGACTTCATGGTGTTGGTAGCTGTGTTTCCTGACAGGATCCCTTAAGGCACTGTGATTAAGTGAAGGAGCGTTTCTTATTAACTCCTCTTGTTTGTGCCTAGAAGTACAGATGAAGAATAATAGAGTGTGCTGTGTGTCAGTATGAATATGCAATATGGAAAGCTGGACGGGACCCTGACTATTAATGTTTCCTGACGCTGTTGGCTATTAAAAATTCTTTTCTCAGTGCAATTTTGAGTCAGCAGGCCTATGAAATTCAATGGGAAAAGAGTCATCTAGATGGAACATGGCCTTTAATTTGTCCCCTTAAATTGACCATGATAAGCTGAAAATATCTGTTTTTCCATTATTTGCGATGTTTCCACAGATTTAGGAATAATTAAAATGATGACTGGACCCGCAAGCAAAGGAGCCAAGTCAGAGCCGTAGCAGCTTGGTGTTTTGAGGCTGCATCAGGCATCTCTTAGTCCTTTCTGTGCAATATGGGGGAATAGGCAGGTTAGAAATAAAGTGCACATCTTTGCACAAGGTCCCAACAACTCTTTTATTTTATGTGCATGTGTATAAAGATTATAGGGTGATTTTAATGAGCCTTTTTCGTGAGGACTGCTGTCCTCAGCCAGCACATGAGAAGGACGTGTGGCAGGGTGAAGCATGGGCAGAGGTCTAGGCATAGCTGGGGAGCTGTGGGGAAGAAGGATGCTGGCTGGAGATGTGACTGGCACCAGGAGTGGATGCTGCCTTCAGCCCGAGGAGAGGGGGCCTCCTCCCAGCCTTGTAAGGAACGAGACTGCTAGATTTGCCTGATAACCAATGTAGAAGTGGGAACAAATGAGTGCTAGTTTTCCATCCAATCAAGATATCAAGCTAAACTTAACTGAGACACAAAAAGATGTGAGAAAAAAGAGTATGATTGTCTATACACCAGTGCTCTGAACCTGGTAATAAATCTGGCTTCATTGCCATCACTGGATGCTGCCTGTAGGACTCACATGCCTGGAATGCAAAAGTACCTGAATGTAACCTATTTAGGAAGAGTCAAGAGGGGAAAGGGAGCAGCAGGCTACATAAAACAGGCTATTATCTCTCTCTGAGTCACTGGACATCCTCTCCCTTCTCATCCCCCTCTGGTTTTGGGGGAGTTGTGGTTGGAGAACGCAATGCTGGAAGAAAACAAGGGAGAGAGTGGAGCATGATGGCACGACTGGCTGCTTTGGTCCCAGCAGCTGACAAGTTTCCTTGGAGTGTGCACATCTGTGGCTACATAGCATGAAATGTCCTTCACCCAGGTACCAGCATCAGGTAGATAATTGTCCCAGCAGATGGGAGTTCTGGCTTGGGGCTAGGCTCAGCTTTTCTGCACAGTGGAGAAGGGATTTATAGGCCGTGGTTTCATCCTTAGCATCTGCTGAAACTTTGAGAAAAGTTTGTGTGTGTTGCTCGTCATTGTACATTGCTATGGAGAAGAGTGGTTTTGATAAAGATAAGGCATCCAGCTCCAATGCTCATCTATTAGAAGGGGCTGCTGAAGCCTGGAGATGACATAGAAATAATCCACTCAAACCTCGAGTGTTGTGAGGAAATGTCTTATAACAATAAAAAGGTATCAAGAGACTGCAAGGTAGTATGTGATGTAGCTGTGTATGGGAGTCTGGGTATGTCTCTTGTAGTCTGTATTCCTGGTGTGGTTCGCTTGAGGTCATGAAAATGACACCGAATGCTTTCCTGTGAGAAAACTGGAAATGCTTCTAATTAGTTTTCAACAGTAATTACAATATCACAGTAGTGGGATTTTTTAATATCTCCCTATACTGTGTGCTGAAACAAACAATCTCATAAGATGCTGTAAGTTTCAATTTGAATGACATGCTGGGTCTCCCATTCTGTCAACATTAAAATGCTGTAGACTTTTCAAGATGTGCTGAATTTTAAACAATTTAGCAGAACTGAATAGTATATCAGATTTAATCTTAGTGGATAGAAAAGAAATAATCACAGAACTATATGACATAATTAGACCATAAGTAGGTTATAGCCAGACTACTACGTGGAGATAGAGCGAACTCTGGAACACATGTAGTATACCAACAGTCTTGATTTTAAATAAGATGCCCAAATATAAATTAAAAAAATCTCAGGAACAAGTTTATGTCCACAATAGCCAAAGACAGTAAGAAAGAGGCCTAGGAACAAAAAGAATATTGGCCATTGAGAGGAGAAGTGTCAATTAGAATGAAGGAGTAACAGAAGTGTTAAGCAAATACTTCTGTTATGTATCTGGGGAAAAGCCATGTGAATTAGCCATATTACATACTGATCCTAATACTGAAACACCTTCCAGTCCAATGGTTTCTCAAAGGATGTTAAACAGCAGCTACTAAAACTAGACATGTTAAAATCAGGAGGTCTAGATAATTTGCATCTGAGAGTCTTATAAGAGCTTGCTGAAGAGCTCTTTGGATGATTAATGGTACCTTTCACTAAGTCCTGGAACAGTGCAAAGTTTTAGAGGACAGAGCAAAAATTAAAGTTATGCCATATTAAAAGAAGAAAAATTGCAACTTGGGTAATTTCAAGCCTTTTACCTTTACGCTGATCATGTCAAAAAAACCAGAACTGATGCTGAGAGTCTAAATAAAGAATAGGGAAAGTTAATATAATTAATCCCAGATCTGTAGTTTTCAGGGAGAATCTCTGAAAATAACCTGGAGTGGTTTGATTGATTGTTTGTTTGTTATATATAATCACAAGTTGGTTGAAAAGCAAATCTTGTGAAATGTTTGATTTAGTTCTGTGTAACAGAAGAACAATGTAATTTACTCCCTGGAATGTGTTATCTGGGTTAGATGCCATTATATCATAATAAATGGATCACTGCTGCTGAATATGTCTATTTTTAGTTGTGTCTTGTAGTTCTGGGTCCTGTATTCTTCAATTTTTCTAACTGAAGACCTGAAAGGAAATCATTTCAGAGAAGGTTTACAACCAATGGGGAGACATAAGTAACAAAGACAGGTGGCTCCTAAAGTAGATGGGTATTCTGAATCAAGCACATTAGTAAAGGTGATGTCACACTTCTGGGGAAAAAGAAAATGAACCTTTCTTATGAGATAGGTAGCTCTGACTTGTCAGAAGTAACTCTCCAAAGGATGCTGTCAGGCAAGGTAATCTCCTAAATAAGTTGATGAGTGTAGAAAGAGGGTGTCATAGGGTAAGTACAGGGAGATCAAAAGGGTTGAAAGATAAGATCCTCTGGTGAAAGACTCATGGGGTTCAATCTGCTTATTTTAATAAATGAAAATTTAAGGTAAAGCCTTAAGACACTCTTGCTACTTAGAATTGGTGGTTATGTTGCTTGCCAGCTCCAGTTAACCAATGCTAAGAGATAGAGCTCTGGTACAGTATCGGACAAAACAAATGTAGCACAACCTAAGGACTGTGAGATGCAGCCTGACAGTTTTGGAGTAGAAATAGATCTCAAATATTTTCAGAGAATGGAGTTAACCTTTTGAGCTATATTAGATTAATGTGGCACACTTCCTTCAGTTGACACTTTAAAATCGAATTTTTAAAAGAAGATGTGGTCTCATTCAAATAATTGTTGTAGGAAATTTTATGTGGTATTTTTATAGAAAAGATCGAAGCAGAAGAACATAAATGACACAGACATAATAAATATGTTAATCTACTGGATGAATAACTGAGTTTATAATGCTGTTTGGGAGTTTGAGACCGATAGGGAAGAATTTGTGGAAAGGGATGAAAATCTAAGGAATCTGGAGAGGCAAAGAGAATATATCTGTTCTGAGCTGTAGACTGGATGAAAGGTTTTAGGTCAAGCTGAGTGTCAGTGACCACCAGAGTATGCTGTCAAGCTTTGAATGGACCCTTGCTTCCCACATTTTGCTAGTCCTCCCTTGTCCAGAGAAAATCTGCAAAGTCTGCTAGTCTAGTGCATGTCTCAGTCTGTTTTGGTGCAATTCTACTGGAACAGGTACATCTCATTCTTTCTCTGATGTCTTCTTCCCTCATGCCATGAGGCAGAGTGCTGATTCTGAAGCTTCCATTCCCACAAATGGTAGGTAATGAAGCTCCTGTTACTTATCTTTTTCTCCCTTTTAAAAATGAAAGCTAGCAAAGAGTCAATGTTTCTCCTGTCCTAATCACTCACATAATTTTTGTTGAAAGAACTGCACCTAAATCTGCAAAATCGATTGCTCAAAATCTTGGAAGTACTAGGAATAATTTGTCCTCCTTGAATGTATGTGAAATGAGGCAACCTATATTGGCTGGTGTAGTTGCCAAGGCACTGTCCGTGATATTTGAAAAGTCCTGACGGTCAGGTGAAGTCCCTGGTGATTGGAGAAAGGGAAACATTGCACCCATTTTTAAAAGGGTAGAAAGGAGCACCTCAGGAACTACCGACCCATCAGCCTCACCTCTGTGCCTGGGAAAATCATGGAACAGATCCTCCTAGAAACAATGCTAAGGCACATGGAGGACAGGGAGGTGACTTGAGACAGCCAGCATGACTTCACCTAGGGCATGTCCTGCCTGACCAACCTAGTGGCATTCTATTATGGAATGTCTACAAGGACAAGGGAAGAGATACAGATGTCATCTATCTGGACTTCTGTTAAAGCCTTTGACTCAGTCCCTCAAAACATCCTTCTTTCTAAATTGTAGAGATATGGATTTGATGGGTGAACTGTTCAGTGGATAAGGAATAGGCTGGATGGTTGCATCAGAGGGTAGTGGTCAACGGCTCATTGTCTAGATGAAGATCAGTGACAAGTGGGGTCCCTTAGAGGTCCATACTGGGACCAGTGCTGTTTAACATCTTCATCAATGACATAGTGGGATTGAGTGCACCCTCAACAAGTTTGCAGATGACACCAAGCTGAGTGGTGCAGTTGACACACCTGAGGGACAGGATGTCATCCAGAGGGACATTGACAGTCTTGAGAAGTGAGCCTGTGTGAACCTCCTGAGGTTCAACAAGGCCAAGTGTAAGGTCCTGCACCTAGTTTGGGGCAATCCTCAGTATTGATATAGGCTGGTAGATTAAGGGATTGAGAGCAGCCCTGCAGAGAAGGGTCTGGGGGTGCTGATGGATGAAAAGCAGGACATGAGCCAGCCATGCTCACTTGCAGCCCAGAAGGCCAACTGTACCCTGTGCTGCATCAAAAGAAGTGTGGCCAGCAGGTTGAGGGAAATTATTCTGTCCCTCTACTCTGCCCTGGTGAGACTTCACCTGCAGTACTGTGTCCAGATCTGGAGTCCTCAGCAGAATAAAGACATGGACCTGTTGGAGCAGGTCCAGAGGAGAGCCACGGAGATGATCAGATGGCTGGAACACCTCTCCTGTGAAGAAAAGCTGAGTGTCAAGGTTGTTCAGATTGGAGAAGAGAAAGCTCTGGGGAGACCTTATTGCAGCTTTTCAATACTTAAAGGAGGCCTATAAGAAAGATGGGGACAATATTTTTAGCAGGACCTGTTGTGACAGGAAAAAGGGTAATGGTTTTAAAGCAAAAGAGGGTAGATTTAGCCTAGATATAGGACAGAAATTTTTAAAAATGAGGATGGTGAAACATGGGAGGAGGTTGCCCAAATAGGTGGTAGATGCCCCATCCTTGGAAACATTCTGGGTCAGGTTGAACAAGGCTCTGAGCAACCTGATCTAGTGGAAGGTGTCCCTACTTACTGCAGTGGGTTGGATAAGATGACCTTTAAATGGTTCTTCCAACCCAAAACATTCTATGGTTCTATGATGCAATGACATTCATTTCCCATTTCCCATGGAGCAGTACAGTATTTAGGACACAGTATAGTCATGCCCTGGAGATGGATTGGGATTTTGCAAGCCACTTCTCTGACTGCAGAAGTTAGTAAACTGGAGTAAATGCTATAGCTGACTGTAGTAAGAGAAAGGATAGTCCTGCGATTAGGGCAGCTGCATGCTGCTCTGACAAACTGCTTTCTACCTTTGCAGTTGCTGCAGAAGATGTCCTAATTAAGTCTTTTGCAATCCTCAAGTGATGTCAGTGGAGTTCTAGGGGGTGGCAGATATCTATGAAATAAGTTAAGCTACAGACTTGCATCTGTAGGGAAACAGTGAAGACTGTCACTTTGATGAAGACTGTCACTTGAGATTGCTGTGACAGCCAACCAGGCAGTGCTGAAGAAGTTCTGTTGTAGTAGCATCCTGTGCTGTCAACAAGATCATGCACATGAATTAGTATCTCTTTCTATGTGCTGTGATTTGACTTTTTTACCTTTTTTTGTTTGGTGACATGAAGGGGCTCTCCTCACATGCAGATGGACATACACTTGTATATGAAGAGGATAGATAAATAGAACAGAACAGTTTCAGTTGGAAGAGACCAAGAACAACATCTAATCCAACTGCCTGACCACTTCAAGGCTGACCAGAAGTTAAAGCATGTTAAGGGCATTGTTCAAATGCCTCTGAAACACTGACAGACTTGGAGGGTTGACCACCTCTCTAGGAGGCTGTTTCCATTGTCTGACCACCCTCTCAGTAAAGAAATGCTTCCTAGTGTCCAATCTGAACCTTCCCTGATGCAGCTTTGAACCATTCCCACACATCCTATCAATGGATACGAGGGAGAAGAGATTAACACCTCCCTCTCTGCTTTGCTTCCTCAGCTAGAGAGCAATGAGGTCACCCCTTGGCCTCCTTTTCTCCAAACTAGACAAGCCTATAAGCCTCAGCTGCTCCTCATAGGACATTCCTCCCAGCCCTTTCACCAGCTTTGTTTCCCTCCTCTGGACCCATTCAAGGACCTTCACAACCTTCTTAAATGGTGGGGCCTAAAACTGCCCACAGTGCTCAAGATGAGGTCACATCTATGCTGAACAGAGTGAGGCAATTGCCTCTTGTGGCCGGCTGCTTGTACTGTTTGATGTGCCCCAGGGTGAGATCTGCCCTCTTAGCTGCCAGGACATGCTGCTGGCTCCTATTGAGCCTGCTGTTGAGCAGCAGCCCCAGATCCCTTTCTGCAGGGCTGCTCTCCAGCCACTCCTCTCCCAGTTTATCCTTGTGTCTGGTGTTATTCCATCCCAGGTACAAAATCCAGTGTTTGGACTTGTTAAATTTCATCCTGTTAATCACTGCTCAATTCTCCAATCTATCTAGATCCCACTGCAAGGCCTCTTGTCTGTTAATATAGTCAACAGTACCTCCCAGTTTGGTATCATCAGCAAACTTGTTAATGGTACATTCAACTCCTGTGTCCAGATCATTGCTAAGTATGTTGCACAGAACTCACCCTAAAATCGAGCCCTGGAGAACACTGGCATGTTGTCAGCCAAATGTACCCTCATTCACTACAACACTTTGAGCCCTGCCCTTCAGCCAGGTCTTCACTTAGTGCACCGTTAACCTTCTCATCCCACAGTTGGACAACTTGTCCAGAAGGATGTTGCGAGGAACAGTATCAAAAGCCTTACTAAAATCCAGAAAAACTGTATCTACCACCTTCCCTTCTTCCACAAGGCAGGTGACCTTATCATAGATAGATATCCAATTAGTTAAACAGGACTTTCCCTCTGTGCACCCATGTTGACTGCCTGATGATTGCATTATTCTTTAAATGCCTTTCAAAGAGCACTTCAATTTACCATGAGGCAGCTCTTGATGTCCATGGGAAACATGTTTTGCCTTTGTGCTGAAAAAAGATTTGATAACACAAGGATGTTTTTGTTACTGCTGAACAGTGCTTACACAGAGTCAGGGCCTTTTCTGCTCCTCACACTGCCCTGCGAGCAGGTAGGCTGAGGGTGTGCAGAAGGTTGGGAGGACACACAGTAGGGACAGCTGACCCCAAATGACCAAAAGGATCACAGAATCACAGAATGTTAGGGGTTGGAAGGGACCTCTGGAGATCATCGAGTCCAACTCCCCTGCCAGAGCAGGACCATAGAATCTAGGGCAAGGTCACACAGGAATGCATCCAGACAGGTCTTGAAAGTCTCCAGAGAAGGAGACTCCACAACCTCTCTGGGGAGCCTGTTCCAGTGCTCTGTAACCCTTACAGTAAAGAAGTTCTTCCTCATGTTGAGGTGGAACTTCCTGTGCTCTAGCTTGCATCCATTGTCTCTTGTCCTATCACAGGGCACAAGTGCAAAGAGGTTGTCCCTTTCTTCTTGACAACCAGCCCACATATATTTATACACATTAATTAGATCCCCCCTCAGTCTTCTCCTCTCCAGACTAAAAAGCCCCAGGTCTCTCAGCCTTTCCTCATAAGGCAGGTGCTCCAGTCCCTTAATCATCCTTGTAGCCCTCCATTGGACTCTCTCAAGTAGATCTCTGTTCCTCTTGAACTGGGGAGCCCAGAACTGGATGCAATACTCCAGGTGAGGTCTCAGTAGGGCAGAGTAGAGGGGGAGGAGAGCCTCCCTCAATCTGCTGGATATTCCATGCCGTATGATGTCATGGTCAGCAATAAAAGCTGGGGGAAGAGGGAAGGGAAAGGACATTCATTGTGATGGTGTTTGTGTTCCCAAGTAACTGCTACTCATGATGAAGCCCTGCTTTCCTGGAGATGGCTGAACACCTGCCTGCCAATGGGAAGCAGTGAATGGGTTCTTTGTTTCGCTTTGCTTGCGTGCACAACTTTTGCTTTACCTGTTATACTGTCTTTATCTCAATCCACAAGTTTTCTCTGTTTTACCCTTCTAATTCTCTTTCCCATCCCACTGGGGAGGAGTGAGCAAGTGGCTGTGGGGCTTAGTTGCCCACTGGAGTTAAATCACAACAGCAACTCATGAGAAAATTGGAGATGAGCTGTTAAGGACATATATTTAGATATTAATGAGAAAAAAAGAAGCTTCAGGCTCTCTTTAGGATTCAAAGTGCCTTTATACTCCCAGTTGGCCTACAGGATGGCTTTTCACTAAGAAGCCTGAGGCTTCATTAAGATGATAATCTAATCCCATAAATAATAGATTTGTTAATTATGTCTCTTCTTCTTTCTGTGATGTAGTACCCAAATGATTATCCAAGCCATTCTAAATAGGATGATTATGTATTTTCCTATCTTATCGATTTTATGACTTTTCTGGTTTTCACCTTGATCACCACACAAACATGAACAATAATTTGGGTTTTCTCCTATTAAGAGTTGTTTTTCTCCCGTGTGTCTTTCACAGGTATTATCAGTAGATTCTATTCACAGTGAGAATATGACAGTGTATCCTGGGAGTCATTCTGGCCCCCCAGGAGATGAGATCTTGCCAAGAAAAGCAGCCGTGGATGAAAGTGGAGACAGGAAATGATTTGCCCATGGCTCCCATGAGACCTTGTTACAACAGTTCTAAGTGGGGTTTTTATATATATTTTGTAGTTTATATACTTATTAATTTTTTTGTTTTGATGGAGTGTCCACTTGCCCAACCTCTTTTTCTACTACTTTCTTTTAAAATGCCCCCTTTCTCTAAATGTTAATTTAGTCACAATCCCCATGCTGAAAAGACCTGACTGCAGAACCAGCTCCTTGTTACAAGACATATAAGCATAGAAGAGTTACTTAGAAATGTTTTCCCTGGGCTTTTCAGGCAAATTAACTTCTTAGGAATTGGGAAATGCTCCCAGGTGCCACAAGATAGAGATGTCGAAGTTTCATGCCATAAGATGAAGAGATTCTCGGGCAATACAGCAGGAGGTTCCACATACGTGCACCTATATCAACAATAATCAGCAAAGGGAAACTGTCTTTGAAGATTATTTATACAGGTCTGTGCTGTGCCCTGCAATGCTGAGTTTATAGAAAGGCCCAGCCAGAAAATCACTCTACATCCACATATCATAACAAAAGTGACACCCAGGGTAGTAAAATAAATATTTAATTCCTTCATCTTCCCATATCCATCTCAGACATCCAGCTAACTCTAATAATACTTTATACTAGAATACTTTACAAATTCTAAATTAATATAAGTGTTTTGATAGATACTTCTGAGTTCATTTTTTACTCTCTGTACACTGATGATGTCCAGCTATGGGACAGAGTATTGGGAGATGGCTTTTTGCATGCAGTAGATCTATCAAACCTAAAAGCCAAAGTAGCTTTTGAAACACTAATAGTATCACTCAGTGCTTATATTACTCTTTACATCTTCAGAGCCTTTTACAAACAGCCATGAATGAAGTATGGTAATAGCTTTATTGCTTTGCTGTTCCTCCGGCTACTTCAACAGGTCTCATCCTGATGCCTGTGAGAAAAACACTGACGCTTCAGATAATGCCCCATCCCTGGAAACATTCAAGGTCAGGTTGGATGGGGCTCTGAGCAATCTGATCTAGTTAAAGATGTCCCTGCTCACTGCAGGGGAGGTTGGAGGAGATAAACTTTAAAGATCCCTTCCGACCCAAACCATTCCATTATTCTGTGATTCTCTGACTAAGTGACACTGGGCGGTAGAGAGTTATGGTTTTCTCTCTATCTCCCCCAAAGGCAGGTTAGACATCGCACATAAAGATTTTGGAAAGACTCTGCCAGCAGATGGGGACTCGACATGGCGAGATGACATGCACTCAAGGGCCCCCATTCTTCACCTACTCTCATCTATATCTTTTTGTGCCAGCCAGTGTCTTCCAGCTTGGCAGAGTGGCCAGGTTGGTCATGGTGCACAGCTTGGAGTTCATAGGAGTATAAACATAAGTTGCTATAAATTGCCACCAAGGAAGACTTTTCCAGATGCTAATAGTGGCAAAAATCATAGTGCCTTACACAGCGGGGAACATCTGCATGGTTCGGATTCCACTTTGGGGCTCAGCTGTTCACCATCACCCCTGCCCTTGATCTGCAGAGATGTTCCCCACTCCCATTGTCCAAATCATAGAGAGGTGAAGCAAAGGTCGTTGGAGAGAGGGAGAAGCAAGCAGAGTGGGAAATGCACAACAACTCTTCAATTCCCCAAAGACTCTCTTCGGAAAGGAGAGGCTGAGATCTGCCTCTGAGCACAGCTCCCAGGGCCGTGCCCTCCTCCCACCTGCAGAACCGTCTGCTTGCAGGGGATGGGAACGGATTTTGGCTGCTTCCTTCTCCCTAGGTCCACAGGTGCCCCCAAGATGTGTCCCAGTGGCACTGCTCCTCCCTGTGTCACTTGAGGTCCAGAGGTCCCAGTGCTACCAGCCCTAGCAGAAGCTGTGCTCCCCAGCAGGCGCTGCAGGCCCTGAGCGTGATGGTGAGACCAAAAGTAAACTGGATGTCAAGTACATTTCCCATCTGGCATCTATTAAAATAATGTGTGTGTGTGTGTGTGTGTGTGTGCGCGCGCGCGCACGCCCGTGAGCTCCTATGTGTGTGTATAACATGTGGACACAATTTTTGATTTCAAATACAGAACAAAATGCAATTTTTAAATTATGTTTTAATTTTGGCTCTTTTGTTAACTGGAAAGTCCTTTATTTTAGAGTTTGTGCAAACTATTTTACTTAACATATGATCTGTAGCAGATTACACAAGCATGACTGTTATCTACATTAGTCATCACTTCAGACCAAGGAATATAACTCATAGCAGTCTGGATTCAACGAATGTTTGAATTAACCTATACCTAATTTCTTGTGTTTTAAAACCTAAATCTCATTGAAAGCTGAGCTTTGTTTACTTCCCAAAATTGATCTGAGGGCCATTTGGAACACTTAGTATATTCTAAAATGTGATCATATCAACAATACATGCTCAAGTTTGTTTTAAAGTGAGTTTTTCTTTCCTATTTTACATAAATCATTTTAAAAAATTGTTCGCTTTTTTGGATCATAATGTACTCACTTGGCTTTTAGACCTACATAGCTCACAGGCCAATTTTTCAAACAGGATTCTAAAGCTATTTGTGGATTACTTTCTGTTTGCTACTTGCAATCTGCATTCCTGAGGCAAGCATGCTAAAATGACAGGATTTTCATTGAGCTAAGTGATTATACTAAATAGGGCAATTTTGGGTGCTCTTAGCTTCTGCGTTTAAAAATACAATGCAGAAGAAACCTACAGCACATTTTATGTTAAACCACAGAGGGCACTGTTTGTTCTTAATATAAGATGACACCATAGACTCTTGTCACTCTTCATTAAGCAATTCATGTTAGGAGCTTTAATTTAGCCATTTCCCCCTTTTTTCCTGTGTTGATTTAAAAATTAACCGGGTGTATTATATTGATGCACACTCTCCTTTCTTTTCAGTGTTTGGTACCAAATATTTGCTTCCCTCCTCTCCTTACTGCTTCACCCACGTTACATGGAGTCACATAATTTCCTTTACAGCAATGTATCTGGAGATGTAGTGCAAGAAACTGCCTCATGATTGTTTTATGGTTAATTAGTAGTTTGCATTTTAGCTTGCTTTTTTTGAGTTAAGGCATTGAAAAAAGAGAGGCAGGGCAACACTGACAACAACTAGAGTCCTCTCTCTTGTTATTTTTCCTCTGGTGCTTTTGACCAGGATGCAGTAGAAGGAATAAAGCAATTGAGTTACATGAGGTTGAAAGTCAATTGGCTATGCCAGTTTCATTATTGTTTATTTATCTACTACTTGGAATATTCTGAACAAGATATGAAGATATTTTCAGTTTTCTCCAAAAAAAAATTTCCAAAAAACCTAATGCAGAAAAAGCAATAGTAAAATTTACAGTTTGATAAAGATTGCATTTTTAAAATTTCTGTAAAAAATGTTGAAAATTCTGAAAAAATATCAGAATTCCATGCAAATTGAGACTTGTCTTAGAGTTGTATTAATATAAAGTGGCCCTAGATCATTATACAGAGCATCACACATAAAGAATATAAACTGTTTATAATATAAAAATCCTAATAGATTAAAGGAAAGAAATAAAAAGTAGAATTTGAGTAAACTTTGAACATCAGATTAGCAGAAAGATTCTTGTTTACTTGTGTTTGTGTTAACCGTTGTGCAAGTTTGGGACATCAGAAGCCTGTGAAGTATTACTTATTTTACTGTTGATTCAATCAAAGGTGTACGAGTCCTTATTTTAGCAGTTCCTCTCTCCCTCTAACTTTGCTGGTTAATTTAATTTCTTGTTCTCTTGATACCTGAATAGGTTCTGGGATTCTTTTTTTCCATTTCACTTCCCCAGTCTGTCTGTAAGGCTGACGCTAAGATCTGTGGGGTGTTTTGCAGGTCTTGATGCAGCACTGCATGATCTTAGCGAGGTGTAGCAGGTTTTGCTTTCTCAAGTGTCTGGCCAAAGAGACACCCAGATCAGTTAGGACACAAATAATATTATGAAGTAGTTGCAAGCACTTGGAAAGGATTGCAGGAATTAAGGATATCTCCAGAAAACAGATTTGCCTAGGAACCCCTGATGGGGTTAGTGCAACTTGTGGGTTGGTCACAGATTCCAAGCTTGAAGGTGGTTGTACAGCACCAATACTTTGGGTCTTATTTGTCGAAGGGGAAATATGGGCCTATCACTTTATCACTCTGCTTAACACCACTATTTCTCTTTGCAGAACTGTAAAATTACTGAAGTTGGGAGGACCTCAAAAGGACCCTAGTCCAACATCCTGCTCAAAGTGGGGTCCCCTATGGGTCCAGACCACATCGTTCAGGTTTTTACCCAGCTGGGCTTGAAAAGCTCCAAGGATGGAGACTGTACAGCCTCTCTATTACACTGTTAAATTATCTGAAAGTTATTTTTTTTCTTTATATTCACGATGAATCCTTCTTGTTCCAGTTCATACCTGTTGTCTCTTGTCTTCCTGACATGTCCCAGGATAGACCCTTGAAGAGCTCCTCTGGTCACCAGCGACTACATAGGGTACTACCCAGTAATCACTACCCTTTGAAATGGCCAAACCAACCAGTTTTTCCTCCATCTTGTAGTCCAGCCATCAGGATTGTAAAGACTCACCTTGTACATTAAGATGCTGAAGAAGACCATGTTGAAAGTGTTGCTAAAGGAAACCTTTCATCTATTGGGAAATGACTCATAAGAAGGATGCTATTTTGGGGGCTACATTTAAAGGGACAACTTGTAAGATGGCTAATGGAGACTGTCCAGAGAAATGCAAATTACTGCTGGTTTCTAGGGTTTTTCCTTTTAAAATATGAGACAGTATGTTGAAATTATCTTCTGAGAGCAGTTCAACCAACCCAATCCTTCTGACAAGGTAAAGGATGATAAATTTTTGGAGGTTTCTTTTAAAGTTTGCAGAAGTAAGGGCCTGAACTCTTTTTCAAGTAACCTGAATATGAGATTGTCCATACCAGCAAACAGGCAAACTTTGCTGCACAGCTGGAGTGTTACTTTCCTTGAAGGCACTGCCACAGTCAAGGGCATTATTCTGCAGTTGAGGTTACATGCTTTTGTATGTGTTTTAGGATGGGATCTGCATTGTCATGGGATAGTTATAAAAACACGTAGATAGTTCTGCAGAAGAATTTGATTTTTGAAAATGGTTTTCATGTACTTCTTTGCCTGTCTGATTTTCAAAAACTGGAAACATAATCTGGGAAATAGGGCCACAAAGTCATTACAAAAGCCTTGCACAGCACAACTCTTGCTGTTTTTGGCTTTTCTTTCTCCGCCATATGCCAATTCATTCCTAGCTATGCTTATCAAGGGATCATAAGCATTTTCCATCTCATTTAATTCTTGAACCTGGAGTTCAGTATTCTACAACATAGAATATTGGAACTGCTTTAATTTGTTAAGTTTAGGCATATCCTGAATATCTAAATATTATTGCACATAAGGTTCCTTTGATTTTTGCTTTTAAGTGACATAGAATGAATTTGTAGAAGAGAAAGCAGTTCTTAAGTTATCCATAATGCATCTGTTTATGTTTCCAACTGGTGTACTTTATCACCAAGTCATTGGTTTATATTATAAAACGATGGTTGTGTAATAAGTAGTTAACAGAAACCACAGGCACGTCTTTGAAATAACACTAATGGGCATTTTTGATTAAATATATGAGACTTTGTGAAAATGATTTGATGAAGAAATGTATTTTCTTTACTTCCTGTTAACAATGAGCACGTTGAAGCCCTTTAATCTCTGCTGCACAACTAAATATTTTTTTTTTAATTTGGGATTAGTTTGAACTAGCAAGCACCATTTAAGAATCAAGAAGTTTTAAAGCAAGTGAATTTGACCAGGGAAGCACCAATTAACAGTACAAAGTGAAAAAACAGGTCCATGTTAATGGTTTCAACTAGAAATACAATTAGTTGGTAACCTTGGGAATTAGCTATTCTGCCTCTTTCTATACTCATCCAGCTTATGGTACTGAGGATCCTTTTCTGCTAGCTGAGTTTTCTTATTTAAGAATCAATAAATAATAGGAAATGATAAAGCGTGCTGGAAGGCCTGAGCATGATGACATTTTTAAGGCTAAGATTTGCTCTGGAGGGATTAAATCTCTGGGTTTATATGAAAAGTGCAGCCAGTCCTTAGCAATTTACAACACTGTACCATGGATAAGTTTTCTGGCATTTCATGAGTAAATCTTCCAACCAGTTTCTAAGCTAAAATTAGACATAAGCTGGATCCATAGTTAAAGATGTGATCCTTGGACAAGTTTAGCATTTATGTCTGTTAAATGTTCTTGCTTAAAAAAGACACTTCCTCTATAGTTCAGCTGTAATGCATCGTGCAAGATGTTATTTTGCACAGGATGCATTTGAAGGAATAAGTTATGATTAAGTTTTTATGCATTCTTCTATTTAACTTCTATTATAAGCAGTTTTGCTGATGCTACATGTTTTCAATCTTGCTCTCAGAAAATTTTTCTAAACTTTGAATACTTTTTCATGGGGATTTTTTTTCCACCCAGTTGAATATTACTTGAATAAAGCAGGGGAAGGTTGTTTGGGGAAAGTTCTTGCAAAACTTTTTCAGCTTTAAGAAATCAGTTAATTCAAATATTTACTTGTTCATATTTTTGTCATTTTGGAAAAAAACACCCTTAATTCAGAGTCCCATCAGGCTTTGGTATCAGAAGTGGAAATATCACCTTTGTTTCATGACTGTACTCTTGGTTATCTTCATGACATAAAATTTGGTTATATCACAAAGTTTGGGAAAAATCCAGGTCTGTATATGCTTAGCAGAGACATAAGGAGCTAAAAAAATAAATTTTGACTGGACATATATTTATTTGCCTAGTTTCAGCCACCCTGCCCAGGGCAGGGCACATGGGAGGCTGATGCAAGTGGAAGTTGGACGCGGAGTCTGGATGAAGAGATGGGCAGCAGGACCTGAGGTTGTCAGGATGAGGGGACAGGAGCCATGAGCAGTGCAGTGAGAGTTCAGGGCAGAGGGACAGTGGGAAGTGGCAGAGCATGGATGACGCATTAGGAATGGCAGGAGAAACCAAAAAGGGAGTATTTGGGATAGGCGTTGGGAAAGGGGATTAAGAATTGAGGGTGGAGAAGTGACAGGAGTAGGCCAGGACAGGTCTAGGAGGGCAGGGAAAGGCTTGAAGCTGAAGGACAGAAAAGTCTAAAACAGCTAAAAACCTCCTATGAAAGTGAAAATAGAGTCAAGCATCCCAAGACTGTTGTTTTGAAGGTTTTTTTTATGAGGTTTTTCACTTCTAGTTTCATAAGTTTGAAACAATTAATTCTCCAAGCAACATCATCAAGACTGCAAAATAAAGCACTGAATAGCCAGTATTAAATGCAAATATTAAGGTTGTGGAGCCTTCATTTGGCCCCCTTTTTTCCATATAGAGGTCCAAATTACTACTCAAGTGATCCATTTTCCACAGAGCCGATGCTTCTTTCTGTGCACACAGTAGGTGTAAACTGTTAGCTATTAAGTAACTATTAACACTGCTGCATCCCTTCAGTGCTCACTGAGAGTGTCTCACACCTGATTTACACACTGTTCAGCCCCAGCTCTGATGACAGGCAGATTCATTAATGTAGATTTGTTTTCTAGGGACCATAACGGGTGTGATATAGAGGTATTCCTTTATACTAATCATTGCATCATTAAAATAGTAGATTTTGTGATATGAAGGGGATATTAACCAGGTTGCAGCAAGTGGGCTGGTGAAAGATTTAGGAACTGAGACCAGAAGTAATTATTTATATTGGTCACCCTTTCTGAGAAGGTGAGGGTCTATGGAGCACATAACATTAGATGGACTCAGCTCTTGGGGAATGCTTAGAAGTCAAATGCCAAGATCTTCTGCCAGATGTTCGGCAAATGAATCCTTTGTGATTAGTGACCGCATGTGAAATGTCTGGCTTTGAGCTGGTATCAAAGTTTTCAGAAACTGCAGGCATGAACTTCTCCCTTCTCCTTCTGCAGTTTCCTGTCTCATTCATTTTTTAATATCTCCAAGGAAGGAAGGAGAAGCTCTATAAGTAACAGTCTTCCTTTCATAATTTGGATCCATTTGTAAAACATGTTTGCCCTATGAGTTGCAGGAATCCTGTGGTAAAATGCCCATATCTAATAAACCCAAGTAAAATGCTAGTTAAATGTTATTTGAATGCTTTACTACTTTAGTTTATTTTTAGCCAAATTAACCAGATTTGGGAGACATAGCAGCTTCCTACAAATTTTGTGAAAGCATTTCATTTGAGACGAATGGCTCAGATTGATGCTCCTGCTGCAGGAAAGCCTAGAAGACCTAGGCTGCCTAAATGGCACTTGCTTTCTGCCCAGATTTTCAGCCCCTGCAGTTTCTTGCTGTCTGGGCTGTCCCCCACAGCAGAGAGGGAGGTTGAGATTATTTAGGTTGGGAGTAAGGGTAAACAGGGGACAAAGGACACAAGTCTGTAGAAAACTAAACTCATTAGTCCTGTTGCTAGTGGAGCAGTGTGCATGTAATGATGACTTAAGCTACAGAATCCTTAAGGTCTTAGAGGTGACTCTGCCATTCACAGCCTTTCATCTGCAGATAATGTGTATATAGTAGTTTTGGGAGGAACGTTGCTAGAGGTTACTCTTGCTTGGCCCATACAATCACACTGTGATCAGAGAAATGATGTAGGAGCACAGTCAAAAGTTTAAACACTGAGATTCAGGGCTCTCCATGCTATCACACACTCCATAGGCAATAAAAAAGGTCAGAATTACCAGCAAGCTCCAGCCTCAGGTGTGACCAATCTGATTCAAAGCCACATCAACTTTTTGTCCAAGTCTGGAAGTTAAACGTACCTTTAATGCAGTAGTAAACCTGATCATAAGAATAAAATAAAGCAAAAGAGGTCTTAAATTAGAATTTTTACAGTTAAAGCATCCAAAGAACCCTATCTTTAGGAGCATCTGAAGGTGAAAAATGCATAAAATGTCTTTAAAATTAACGTTAGTCTAATCTAGAATCAGGCCATTAAAATAATTCCATCATAACTACATAATTATTTTGCCACATTATTACACCTTGTTATGTAGAGTGCTTAAGGATATTTACCATGCATTTCATACCTGAATTAATTTGACTTCTTTTTCTTAGTAAAATCTTAACTCTGTTTTCATCTTATTTTTGTTACCTATGAAATTCATGGTTGGCATTTTAAATTTTTCTTCAGCTAATGAGTATTTTATCTGGGCATCCAGCCTAATATTGCTCCTTCCAAGAAATATGATGGGAGGACTGTTAGGCTTATTAAAATGCTTTATAGGAAAGATGAAATTTAGGATTGGATCGTGTTATGTACCAGGAAATAATAGGAATAATAAACCCAAGATGGATATTATATCTTTTAATAGGGATGCATTGACAGTGTTTCCATGTGTAGCTTTTGGCTATATGATCCACTCCTTATGGCCTAATGGCAACAGGAATTTTGCTATTTGACTTCCTTGTGTCCAGGGATTTTGCCCCACATAATGAAGCGTTTGTTATCCATAACTGCTTCATCATTGTGAAGATTCATCTGGAGAAGTTATAGGGACCTCCCTATAACTGCTGGTGGTGAGGTGGATGTTGAATATCCTCAAGGGAGAGAGATTCACACAGAGAATCTCATCCGTGAGAATATGATGCAGGCACTCCCTGAGGTCTTTACGCTTGCATGAATAGGAAGGATTAAAGGTTCAGGCTTATAGTCCATTTGTCATGAAATCCTCTAATGATGATAGAAACTGTAGACTAGCCTCATATAGAATATCTGTAAAGAGCAGAGTGAAAAGGATATAGTGAGGCAATGGTGCATGGCCCTAATTTTAGGAGTATTGAAAGTGGGAGAATTCAAGGAGTTTATGACAGTAAAAAACCATTTGGGTTCAGTTTCCCTTCCTCCTGCCAGTGCAAAAACCCAAGAACTAAAGGCTGCATCTTGAAAAGCCCATATAAGCATAGAATATAAGCATCTGGATATACTTGCCCTCCCTCTGTGTCCCCAGCACCCTGTAGGAAATACAGGAAAGTTAGTCCAAAACCCTAAAATAGCTCAAAAGCCACAATATGTAACGGGAAGAAAGCAAGAGAGCACTAATGCCCAGCAGCAGCTGGGATGCAGCTGGCGAGAGAACTGTGATGCTTCTGCCTGTGTGCCTTGAGGAGGATGGGGATTGCCAAGTGCTGAGGCGCTTACCAAGGGTGCCTGTCTGTTGGTAACCTGGGAGCTACTTGAGTCCCCAGCTTGACCCTGCCCCAAGTCATGCTGAGGCCATAGGACTCCTTGGATGGTCCAGGACTGGTGCAGTCAGCTGCTCTGTTTCATTTCAGATGGAAATGTTTTGATTTTTCCCTCACTGAAAAAATGTCTGAAATTCCAAATGTGCATTTAATATTTCAGCTGAAACTCAATGTCCCACAAAATGGAAATACCCTCTCTTTGTCTAGTTGCAGTCTGGAAGAAGGGGCCTTTGAGGAGAAGCACAAGAGACATATACTCTGATCTTCAGAGGAGACAATGAGTGTGAGGCTCTGGGGATGCAGCTTTTCTGTACAAATAGAGGTGTGTTTCCTAATCTGAACATGTTGTGGTTTAGCCAATAGAAATATGCTCTTTGCATCTTTTTGTTGAACACCTGAAATTTTTCAGAGGGATGTCTCTACCAACCAGACTTAGTCACAGGTCAGCAAAATATGAGTGGCACTCAGGGCTGAGGGAGAGAAAACTTCACTTCTGTAGTTTTTCCTGTTTATCCTAACAGATGCCTTGTTGTTTCCAAATTCTCAGATTAGCAAATGCCTCCATTAACTTAATTTAGATAGTTCAATTTCAGTGATCCCAACTGCACTTTGTGTTTTATAGTTTACAGTTAGGAAGCAACATCTGGACTTGTCCCAGTGAAAATGGGATTCCCCACTGTTAATAACATTTATTGTATTTCCTTATATAAATATTGTTTTATTATAGAAAGGAATCATGTTATTAATCTTCACTGTGTGTCTGGATTGTTGATTCAGAAATAGAAAACAAGGTTGTTTCCAAACACTTGAGGTATCTAAGCCCAGAAGTTGATGTTAAGTGTCATCAACTCATTGGCTTTAAGTGGTTTACAGCCATTTATATGTTCATGAGCCTGCAGCTTAGAGCTGCAGAAGCTTAGAGCACAATATCTCAACTTCATATTTGACATCACTTGGAACCTAAATCTCTCCAGTTTACCATTGAAATACAGAACCTGTGGGTTTGCTGACTTGAAACATGGCTATTCAGTGAAACAAACAGAATAGAAATCAGACTGATACTTGCAAGATTACTAGTCATGTTTTCCTAAGCAGATCATCAGTGCTCTCCATGAGCAGATGGCTATTTAAGCAGCTATCTTGCCTGGATTTAGGGGACTGGATTTGATACATTTGTAAGGTGCGCTGTGCAATGCAAACCAGTCCTCAAAAGTTTTACTTTTTTACAGTCACAGTTGATTAAGGCTGACCTGGCAAGGGACCTGAAAGCCTTTGAGAGGATTACTGGTTATTAGCACCATTGCCTCTTCTACTGTAAAATCCATGGCTGTGTTATGAGCAGCTGAGCAGGCACTGTCCTGGCACAGTTCACCCCGTGGGGCACAGGGGGGACAGGGAAGCTGCAACCTGTGGTCAGCAGGGCTGCCCAGCTCCCAAAGGAGCATCGTGCCACTGCTGACCTCGCTCCCCTGTGTGTGGAAGAGTCCCGCTGTTTGTGAGTAAACACTGAGAAGCCCTTTGCAGATGAGAAGGCTGACAGTTAGTCCTGTCTGCTGGCCGAGCACCACAGTGTTGGGGCTGGGCAAGGGGCCATCGGCCTGGCTGCCATCCCCCCAAGATGTCCCGACTCACCTGGGTGGCAGTGGGAGGCAGGGAAATCACTCAATGCCCGGCTCTGTGGGGCTTTGTCTCGTTTTCTTCTCTTTCTGCTTTGTACACTGCAGCCGAGAGGTGGCTGACGCTGAACTTTTTACCTTCGAGGATAAGTATTTTGTGTGCTGGAGAAAATGGCCATTAGCATGATTTGTGAAATAAATACTATCACTAGTGCAGGTGTTGGACCTGTAAACAGTTAATTGCCAGGGCTCTGCGGATGTCCACTATTACTTTTGAGACGTCTGCCAGCTAATATTATCTAATAGCAGCTCATTCAGTTGATGAATCTGTCATTTTGCAATTTAGCTACCAGAATGTGTGCTGGGTCGATCAGCTTGCCTGCCTGTATTTAGAAGAGCTTCAACAGTCTACAATCATCAGGAGACAGTCAAGGTATAATGCAATTAATATTTTACATCCTGACAAGAAAGAACCTTATAGTAGGGAAATCAAAACATGTTGGTTTTCTGTGCCTCTGAGATTCATGCTGAAGTTGTATTTAAATCATGGTAAGGATAATTAAAGCCCAGTCCAGCCCAAAAGTCAGCAAATAGCAGAAGATGGAACATCTTGTTCAATGGTGATTTAGCCAATGTTTGTTTGCAGAAACCTGATGAAATCATATTTGTGTTCAACATCTATATTCAGCACTTTTCAGTTCATGGTTTGATACTTATTGCAGAAGTTTGCTTCAGGTGCTTTATAGCCATACCTGATACTCAAAAGTGGATCCACGATTACCAATTAGAAAAATAGAGGAGTCTGTTTGAAATAGACAGAACTTGTGCCTATTTTTGTACTGATTTTCATTTTGAAGTATTCAGATTAAACTGTTTTGTAATTGGAAAAGGTAACAATACTTTTGAGCTCGTCTGTGGAATATTGTTTTTTCTGTTTGTCACATTGAAGTAGGTCCTAACATTCTCCATAATAATTTCAGCTATGTTTAGTATTTTTGCTGTTTATTAGAACAAAAGATGATTTGTACCTGAGGAGAATGCATTCATTCAACAAGCCTAGAAAGAAAGAAACCATGGAATTTGAATGGAAAGTTATCTATATAAGACAAAAAAAGAGAGACAAATGGATTGGTTTTGAAAAACATTAGCATTGAGAAGTTTGTGGTGGAAATGCATTTGAGTTGTAATCTTTTAAAAAAGCCCCTGCTACAGCAGATAACTAATTTGCTATGTAGTCAGGCTGCTCAGGTTACCTCCTTGATGTTTTGGGCTGTGGGGACCCTCCTTCAGGACTTTGTTGCTCTCAGTGGCCACAGACTTGGGGCTGCGGATGAATAGGATGGAGTGGCAGGAGGGTAAATGTGAGAGCTTTGTGTTTTTAGACAGTTCTTTTGCTTCTGGGAAAGTTAATTAGGAAGTGAAACCTTAAGCAGTTGACAGTGTGCATTGTTGGCTGCTAGTGCTCTGTGACAAATACCACTGAAAGGTACTTCACTTTCTTTTGTAAACAGAAAGGTAAGGAATTTGCACAAAAATGTATTGATGAAGATCTGCTTTTCATCATGGCCTAACCACATAGTAAACAACAGAAATAACTTGTTTTAATAAAGTATGGTGTTGAAACATTTATCAGCAAGCTCTTTCTCTACATTTCAAAGGTATGTTTAGGTAAGAGGAACTGTTGCCTTGAAGAAACCCAATCTGAAATTTTGTTATAACATTTTCTTCAGGTCAAGGTCATGAAACTTAAGGAAAAGTTTGGCTTTTGGTCCATCATACAATTATGCCTGACTTGATTAATACAGTATGCTGAAACAGCCATCTAAGAATTTCTTAGTATTTTAAATGTATCCTGAAAAGTAGTTACTCACATAAAATTATTCTAGTAGTCACATTATAAAAAACATGACTTCATTTTTACTGTCATTTTTTGCATGTAGCCATGCATGGTTATGAGGCAAGTGTAATAATCCATGTATTTTAATTTCTCTGTATAACAATAAAAAGATTAACATACCTTTCTCTTATGGGCCAGGTTCCCTTGAGTGGCACCAATATAAGTCTCTAGAGAATTAATAAACTAGGCCTGGGGACTTTGGAGTTAAAGCCTGTTAAAGCAGTTCTGCATAGCACTTCAACTGAATTAGACTTTAGTGGTGTACTTGTGAAACCAAATGGAGAACCTGTATGGAAGTGGCTTAAGTGCACAATAGATGTACATTTCAGAATAAAGGTAGCTGCGTTTTGCCCCAGTGCTTCCAACCTCTGTAGGTGGAGCAGCTCTGCACACTTCTCTTCTCATAGGCTTTCACAGCATGAGCAACACTGAGTAACACAGCAGAATATTAATTATGTGAAGACTATATAAAGCGTTTGTGGAAGTAAGATTTGCAGCTCAAGAAGCAGTCACCACAGATGGCTGCTCCAAGAGGCTGGAAAACAGGGAGGAGGGAATGGCACCAAGATCTGTACATCTACGATACATGCACGCAGGCTGGTGCTTAACTCATACAGGAGATGGTGCAAAGGATGTCTTCTAAGCAAGACCCATGCTCTTTGCAGTCTCTGTCCCCCTGGGCTGCCCAGGCTGGAGCAGCTGTGGCTGTGCAGAGATCTAGATCTGCAGCTCACTGCTTATCCATGCTGTCCCCTTGCTCATGTCCATTAATCTCTTTGTGGATAATTAGTCCTTGCCACAATGCCACAGTTTTCTGACCCATGCAGGTATCTTACAATAGCTTTCCCTTTTGCCAGTTTTCCCTACAGAGTGGAGAATTTAGTTCTGTGTTTATACATTCCTGTGAAGTGATGCTCTATCTGTTTTTTTACAGCTGTGCAATGCCATTTAGATTTAGTCTGCCTTTTGAAGACTTTCAGAGGATCATTTTAAATATCAAACTATTCAGAAACATCCACATTTTTTCATAAGAAACTCCCCAAATATTATTAGACTTAGCTTTTTGGGGGGACTGATTTGAAAAATGGAGTAGGAGGATCTTCAGAAGTCCTTACTACTGGCCTAAATTTATTCCTACTCCTTCCTCATGTATTAAGGATGAAAATCCCCCACACTGTAAAAATTATAGTGATTTAAATAATAATTATATTGTATAGGATAACTATGGGGTAACAGTGCCTAAGTAAGGTGAGCTGAGTAAGGTAGGCACTTGAGTAAGGTCAGGTTGCTACTATTCATCAGAACCACTCTTCAGGCACTTTAAATGACACCAGGGCCAGGTGATACAGGACTAAGGATGTGAAATGAGCTTGATGGTGGCTCTTCCTCCTGTTTGACTATAGATGAGCATGGGGACAGATAGAAGAAGGCTGAAAGACTGCAGAGGCATGGATCTGCCCCTGCATGTGGGTGCTTTTGGGTTGAGGAGAAGAATTCCAAGTTTATCAACCCCTTTGTGAGCTCATTTCTCATTTCTTGAGCAGAGAGGAATGTTTATTCAGCTGACACAGTTTCTGGGAAAGGGACAAGAAGGAGAAACCACTGCATGACAGTCTTCATCCTTATCGTCTATAGTGGTGAAGTATCCATGCAACATGTGCAGATGGGGAAGGATGGCTAGATATGAGATACTTGAATGCGCAGGGGATTATTACTCCATTTCTCTGTATCTACAGCAATGTTCATCTGAACTTAGCCTAACAAACCTTAATCAAAATAACCTTTTTCACTTGAGCGGTTGATTAACTCCCAAAGGCTCCATCTTTCAGTGAGCTTAAGCAAATTCAAATAATCTATGTGGAGTATGCAGTGCTGATTTACACCAGAGCATACATTAATAGTGGTGTCACTGGATGGAGGCACGGGGAAGGGCTGGGAGCAAACCATGCTGACAGGGAACAGCTGAAAGCATGGAACTGCCTTCCTACTCTCATATGACTTTGTGTGGGAGCAAGCAAATTTGGAAGGATGTGATTAAACTTGCAGGAGAGGTCTGCAATGCACAGTGCAAGCTGAGGAACAGCCCCTCATCTGATTTCTTCTGGGAACTGCTATTCTTTTCACAACATCAGACCTTCTTGCTATCCTTTCTGATCCTGTGATCCTGTGTGGTGGGTGTCTTTGTGAACGGATCAGTGGCCTTCAGCTGCATCTCCTTATGGAAATTGCTTTGACCTTTATTTGTATTTGTTGGCCCGAGGGCTATCCTGTCCCCAAAGCGGAGTGTGGTTACACCTTTCTGCTTAAGCTGGCATGTTTAGTTTAAAACCAGAAGAAATTAGAACTGCTCAGCTTTCTAGAAATAACTTTTCTTCTGTCTTTATCACCTACAGAATGCCTGGAGAGTTTCAAACTAATAACAAGATTATGTAAGAGAATAGAAAATAAAAACATACATATATTTTAATTCTGCAGAAACATGCCTGTTGCATTTACTCTTCCAACACTGTAAATGAGCCTTCTATATACTTTGGCACTACAAAGCATTTCAGAGATACTTCTGGTAAACACCAATACCATATCTATCCTTTTAAACCTCAGTCTTCAGGAATGTATATATCATATAAGTGGAACAAAAAGGTCAGCTTCAAGGTTTTAAGCAATCAGTTTGATTCTGGTCACGGCAATTACTTTTTCTGTCAGCAGGAGTAAAATTTACAATCAGGAAATCAAAGAGTCAAACATATTCCTGTATAATGCAGCATAAGCTGCACATAAATTAGATCACCCCTCTGGAAAAGCTGCTTCCTCTCATTTGCCTGAGCAGAGCTGGGCGGCCTCCACATGCCGCTCAGGAGCATGCAGCTCACCCAGTCCCAGCCCGTGGGCAGGTGGGAGGACTGGGGTCATGCTTAGGACCCTGCTGCCTTGCTAGGACAGGACCCCACTGTGCATCCATCCATCCCTCTCCTCACCCACCCTGTGCGCTGCTGCTGGAGCTGGCAGTCTGGTGGAGAAAGCAGAAGAGCATCTGGCTGGGCTGGAGCAAAACAGAGGCAGCTGTCCTGCTCCCTGTTTTCCTTCTGCCACCCCAGAGCAGCACATCAGGCCCAGCTGCATTTCTATCATCTCCTCTTCAAGGGGGCATCCAGCTAGCTTCATGCCTCCATGTCTGTCTTTTTTTCAGGATTAAGGCACTGACAGTTTCCCCCTTGTTCCCCATGGGTTCATTGAAAATGGCTGAGGAAAACAGTGAGCAGCCAATTTATGTGACACTCTCTCAGATAAACAAATGGGAATGTGGGACTTTTGAGGCTGGTCTGGACAATGTAATTAAAATTATCCTTGTGTGGCAGTTGTAAGTTGGCCCTTGGCAAACAACCTGGTTGGACAGATCAGGTTTTGGAAAGGGTTTTCTTATTTCTTAACATGGATGATTCTGCATTTTAGTGATTCTGTATTTTTTTTTTCTCTTTGAAGAATTCTACTAGTTTTATTTATAAAATAGCATAGATTTTTGAGACACCCACTTCATCATCTTTCACTGAATTAATTTCTTCTACAAATAGTTCAGAATTAGAATTCCTTTCCTCAGGAGTTAAAAAAAAAAAGAAGAAGAAAAAAAATATATCTCATTTCAGTTGACAAGAATCAGTAAACTGGTTCCCAGATCTAGGAACCTTTCCTTTTGGTAATATATAATCCTCTCTGACTACATTCATTTAATTCTTCAAGCCCACTCTGCACTTTAGTGCGCTCTCAGGTTTCTACCCCTTCATGCTACATTTTTAACACATAGAAAGCTAATTATGTTAAACAACTTCAAGGTAATTTCAAACATATTTGGTCTCATGAAAAAAATTATGTCTAACTTTAAGAATAATTTCTGTTAACAATTATATAAAGACTATCATAAATATTTCTCCTGTGCTGAGCAGGATTTTCCCTTCAGAAAAATAATATCACTAACTGTTTTTATCATAGCAGCAAAAAAACCAACCAAGTGAGGTTGAGTCCTGGTGTACTCAGCCTTCCCACCCATAGCCACCCACTAGAGCCTGACCTTCTCCTCTAAATAACTTATAACCCAAGCGGATGCTATGAATAAAGACTGCAGGGATTCAGTGCAGATTTGCAGTAGTTGCTGAGGAAGTGGGACAAATTGTATTCCTTCCTTCCTTCTTTCCTTCCCTCCTTCCTTCCTTCCTTCCTCCCTCCCTCCCTCCCTTCCTCCATTCCTCTCTCTCTTCCTCCCTCTCTCTTCTCTGTCTCCCTCCCTCTCCCTCTCTCTTCTTCCCTCTGGGATCTCCCTGGCATACTCCCTCTCATGGAAAGTTGCTTTTGAGAGCAGGACCAGCCTAACCAAGGGCAGTGGGGCTTTAGGGCAGAGGGAGCATGGGGGCAAGCTCTCCCTTCTCTTCCCTGTACAGGCACACAGCCTGCATGGCTGCTGACCCACTAGGTTTGTATGAGCAACCCAGAGGTGGGCTCACAACAGAAGGAGCCCTTCAGCTTGCAAACGTTGTTAATGCCCTGCGAAAGTGTAACGGCTCTGAATCTAGGGAATGGATGGAGAGGTGGGATGTCTCCTGTCCATTCCTATCCCATAGCATTAGGTACTGCTGCCTGAGAGGGTAGAAAAGTCTCACCTGTAACAGCACAGGCCATCTCCCAAAGGCAGTGGGAAATGCTTTTTATTTCTGTTCATTTTGTACATATCAGTATATTTAAAAGTAATTTAAGATATTTTTTCACAAGTTCTATAATAGCGTGGCTTTCTACATCTATCTTCTGTTCATTTCACTTGTGACCGTGTTTTGTGGCATTCAATATTCTCTGGTGAGAATGAAGTTGACTTTCATGTTTATACATCTGCACGTCTTGCCTCAGCAAGGGGAATCTGATCAGATAAATGCATCTGGCAAGTTTGTTAATATATTTTGAAATTAATCATTGATGCAGCAGGTTAAAAAACACAACTTGAGATGGTGAAGAAATGTGTGGGAAGCATAGCTGGACTTATACTTTGAAAAAACGTGAGAATTCATGTTTATTAAGCCAAAATATAATAAATTCAAAATGTAAAGTACAACTCCAAGTAGGCCAGATGATAAACACGTTTTAATGCAATGCATGCAGCTGCTCCACTCTGCTGTTTCCAGTCTTTTTCTGTCTGTTCTATTTACTTCTCCTTAATAGCTGCAGGACATATTTATTGGGACCAAAATTTTCCCTAGTTGTTTGCAGCATGACTTTCTGGTTCAAGGAAAGGCTCATTTCTTTGAACTGTTTTTCTAATAAGAGCAGAAATCACAGCAAATTCTAAATTAAAACCTACATAAGCACATTACAAAACAAATTCACTGGATTTCTGCTATCTGGGGAGATGAAGAGGCAAAGAACTGGGTGTGATGTGTGTGTGCCTCTTGCCTGAAGTTGCTCTGCATCTCTGCAAAGCTCAGGGTGACCCCAGGGACTGCTGAGGAGTGAGAACCCCAACTGACCAAAGAATTTGCTTCAGAGAAAAAGCAAGACAGCAAGGAACAACTCAGAGACATGGAAGGTAAATCAAGTGGTGTCTGAACTGAGTTTGACTTCAGCAGAAGTTGTTCCTGTCCTGTATAGGGTGATCGGGCCCCAGGTTACAGATGTTTCAGAAAACAAAGCCAGTTGTTGAGGGAGTATATGTGCAATATGAAAAGTTGTTCTGGAGCGTCTCTTACCCAGGCATATGAAGACAATTTTTATGTGTGAGGGATTAGATGAACAACCCTGCTTATGCAGCAGCACAGAAATAAAAGTAATGTGACAGATGCAGAGAGACCTTCATGGACTTTTTTTTTTAAGTAAAATGAGAGGCTTTGAGCATGTCCCCTGCAGTTATACAGGGGAGAGTTATTACTTTTTTGTAGGGCTGTTTGATGGGGATGCACCATTCGCAATGCAGAAACCCATGCCACTTGCCTTCTTGTTTCCTGGGTGAGGGACACTGAAGGAGAAACAAAGATCCTGTCCTGGAAAACAAACTTTCATAGGTTTTGTTGTGTTGTATGCCAGTTGCAAATACTGAGACAAATGGGCATCCTGACAACTTCTTTTGGAGCAGCAAAACAAAGGTGTGCATTGCGGGAGCCTCTGGCCAGCTCTAGGATGGTTATTCACTGTACCGTGCCTGGGAAGATGTGCTGTATTTTAATTCGTGCAGTAAGGACAAGAACAACACACTGCACTTTGAACAACATGCTGCACTTTGTTTAAATAATATCAGGCAAATTTCATACTAGGAAAAACATCCTCTTTGTAAAAACAGGGGGCCCATATATTGACCCGTAACAATAAAATGCTCTCTGTGAAGTGCAGAGTGTGAGGGAATTAGTTTAAAAACATTGCCCTCAGTGGAGGATGGAGAGGGAATATGATAAGACACTGGACTTCAGTAGGGGTCAGGGCACAGGTATGCAGTGCTTTGAATGTGAAAATGGAAAGCACTGAAGTAATGCGATATCCCTCAGATGAGAATATCTGCAGTTCAGCAGAAATTTCAGCTGTCTGTGGTCATTGTGCTCCTGTCACAGACCCAGAGCCCCAATGTGAGCAGATGAACTTGAGGGAACAGTCCCAGCTACTGCCTGTATAAAGTATGTTTCTGATCCACTGATACCAACAAGGCACAAGTGATTTGAGAGTGTTCTTATGGCAATCCAAACTCTAACACATACAGCCCTGGCTGCTTTATTCCCTGCTCATGTTTGTATGGGTCGTGTTCCCTCCACAAGCCACAGGGACCATGATGCATATTCCACACCGGCTTCCCAAGGTGTGAAATTCTTAAGCAGCCAGTCTTACTTGGTATGACATCTTAAAATCCTCAGGTTTTTGTTAGAGGCATTTTTTTTTCATAGATGTGTATATTGCATGGAACAAAGACGCAGATTAGATTCATGTGGTTCCAGGAATGTTTTCACAAGTTTTGGCCAGGGCTCTTGATCTAGTGGCTGTGTGGCATAACACATCATTGAGCTTGTTGGTTGTGGAAACACATGGTGAGATAATCCTGTGGTTGAAATGCTTTAACCTGCCTAACCATGGGATGTTCCTGCTAGGTGCACTTTGTGAGCGAAAGGGAATTAGGTTAACCACTCAGTAGTGGTACGGATAGGATTTTTTCCATGTACTTTGCTAGACGCAGGTTGAGTCTTTGCCTCATGAATCCTTTTATTGGACAGATTTTAATGAGCAGATCAAATATCAGAGATTCTTTTGAACTACCACTATCTTCTACAATCACTGGATTCATAAAGTAATTTCAGATCACATTTCTGAGATAAGTGCAAACCAGAAAGTATGAAATTTCCTCACTGTTGGAAGGCTGGGCATTGCTTGTTACATATAGCACTGTCTCCTGGTTATTTTTATGGAATGAGTTGAGAAGGAAAGGTTAGGAGACAGGATGGAGCATTTATCTTCTTGAAAATGAATTATCGATAACAGAACATCTCAGGTTAGTATGGTGTCAATGCTATCATCTCTATGTGTATACATTCCCTCATTCCACTTCAGATTTACTGTTTTCTAATCCACATGCTTACTTTTAGGGTTATGACTTCCCATAAAACACATTTGTATTGTCTCATTTATTTTTCAAATTCTCTCTCTCTTCTGCTCTGCTTCTGGTTCCTTTTATTGATATAGCAAGTGGCAAAAGAAGAAACTTTTATCGCCTGGTTTGGTTTTTAATTGAATTGTCTGTATATGAGAGCTCAAAACTGTGACCCAAATCAAATTACCTCAAAAAGCCCCCCAAACAACCCAACCAAAGAAAGCCTGTAGAGAAACAGCTGATTACAGCGTGGACCAAGAAGGGGACACAAGCTGCTGTCATTCCTGCTACACTCAACAATATCCAACATACTTAGGGCAGGGTGAGGAGAAGCAGACCTGTTTCTTGAGCTGATACTTAATTATTCATATAGATTTTGCTTAGATTGGCATCAACACTTAAATGAACAGTTTTGTGAAGAAATAGACACTAAAGATAATGTTATTCCTTTGTTTCCATGGCAATGGACACGCTTGATGGAATATATCCATCACATGTGCCTGTAACCATACGGTTTCACAGTCCTCATTTCAGACACCCTAGGAATGAAACATAGGTGAACTTTAGTCAGGTTTGTAATTACTGTTGTTCTTACAGGAATTATTTAACATGACTTTTCAGCTGCCTCAGCATAAGGCTCAAAGGTCTTTTGAGGATTTTATTGCCACTTTTAAGGAATACTTCAAGAATTGCTTTTGTACTTTAGCTACAGATGCCACTGTTTCTTCTTGGTTTCTGAAACTGTGTTATAATGACATCACATTAAGATATTTTTTTTTCCAGGCTCCAAGAAGGTCACAGTTATTTTTTCCAAATGGCTCTGTCAGGCATAAAAATTAGCCATACTTTGAGCTGGATTTTCTGTATTTGTAATGTATGTTTATGTTAGAGTTTCTGTCAAAACAGGGATTAAAGATAAATGTAGCTAATTAAAAGAACATTTGCTTAGAGCTCCTGGTAATAGATACCTCATTGTGGGGTCTTGAGGTAAAGCTTACTTTAACAACTGATTCAGTTCATGGGATTGTGTTTGAACATTATAGAAGGCTATTTCAATTTTCCAAATTGTGCATATTAGCCTGAGAACAATCAAGTTAAGTCTATAAGTAAATTGCAGAAGAGAAGTCAGGGTGTACATGCTAGCGATGTAAAATGTTCTTGTCAGCTCCGCTTCCTACACTTCATCATTTTGAATAGCACTTTGCAGCAGTATATGTAAGTGAAAACTGGTTTTAGAGAAGGGAAAAAGTCTATCTGGCACTGGATGAGTCAATAAGTTGCAAACTGTAGCATAAGGTAAAGGAAACAAAAAAAAATCCCATATCAGATTAGGTAATTGTTTCTTTTTATCTTACTTTATTTTACTAAACAGCTGTGCCCACAACTTTAATTTCACTGCGCATGACATCTGTGTTATCTTAGGGACACCTATGCTGTGGAAAAGGTCAATGCCAACTGCAATTGCATCAAGTTTCCATAAACTTTCAATGACCAATAATATTTTGTGCTTTATAAAAGGCAAGTAAAATAATAATGTATTTGTGTAGTGCCTTTCATATTAAGGGATTCAAAGAGAACTACGAACTCTAGGCCCAGTCCTTTAGCTCTTATATAAACAAAATTTCCATTGGTTTTAGCAAACTTATACCAGAATAAAGAGGACAGAGGAAAGGTGTCAGGCTTTGACTCTATGTACTGCATGCAGCAATCACTTCATCCACTAATAAAGTTCAGTCACTTTTTGAATGGGACTTGGCAGTTGCTTAACATGAGTGGTCTTGAGCTGACTCAGTTTAAATGGAAGGATAAATAAAAAATAGTTCTCTGATTAAGACTTTGGATTTCAGTGGAGCAAACTGATAGATTTAGAAAACTGGTTAGGAAAGACAACTGGGGCTAGGATGCTCAGGGTCTTCAAAGTGGAGAAGGTTTGGAATTGCTTCAGGTCAAAGATGCTGAGGAATATATAAAAGTATCATGAACAATGGGAGAAACTATGGAAGGATATGTTTCAGACCTGACAAGGGGAATTAAAACTTCAGGAACAATATTTGGAATAAGTAGGAAGCCTACCCTCGATGTAAAAGTCAAAAAGAGTGGGAATAAAGTGAGAACAGACTGATGTCAGACTGGGTTTGGCCTAGCAAGGAATATCAAAAGAAAATCCAGAGTTTGCCCACTGCAGGTGAAGAGAAGTGGGACTTCTGTGCATTGAAAATGGGGTAGAGATGAAAGGTATTGTCAGCCTGGACAATTTATTGTCAATCAATTTATCATGGGTGTGACAAATCTATTGCCCTAGCGTTCAACAAGGATAAGAATATTGGCCATGAGGACAAATGGGAAGAGGTCAGTGGGAATATGACATCCAAGTGCAAATTTCAACTTAGAAGTTCATCTTCAGTGTGACATGTTGCCTGTCACCATCCCAAGAGATTGAAAGATGTGCCATTGAGAACTGCAAGCTTTGTTGCATGTTTTGCTGGGGCTCGCCTTGGCACTGCAGGCCAGGAAAGCAGCAAGGAAAACATCTGTATTTAAGTGAAGGAAAAGGTATCTAGATAGCCATGTACATATAAGTCTGACCTTAATTGTATGCAAGGTCAAAGAGCAGGCTTTGAAAGAGATCCTGCAGTAGCACTAAGATATAAATTTTAAAAAGTAAAATACAAATAATAGTTTAGCAAACATAGATCATACCAAACTAGTATTTCTATTTAGTTACTGATTTTCAGGAGAAAAATAATGTGGAAAATATCATCTATCAAGATTTCAGGAAAACATACTCTGAAAACAAATGGGCAAACTTTACTTGTCATAACAGGAGGAATCAGAAGAGGAATGGTAAAGTATATTACAGGAGACATGAAGGTGGACAGCAGCAGGATCCATGGAAAGGTAAGGGATCAAACCAGACTGGTTACCATTACTGATTTTGTTTAGGATCTTCTCAGTGACTTGACACAAATATGAATAAGGTCCTGACAAAATGTGCTATGCAGGGTTTGGAGGCATTGCTCATACACATCTTCTGGAGAGAGAAGAGTTTAAAAGCCCAAATAAGAATGGTATAAAATATAATAATAAAATTCATTGAAAGTTCTGCTAGAAGCTCAGAGCTCATCCATTACTTGTTGGTCAAGGATTGACTGAGAGCTCTCAAGGTGATGTAATCATGAAAACATAGACGAAGTCCCAGAATTTGTCAGTGAAATTATTGCTAGTGGGGACAATGAATACTAGCCTCACCATGCAGGGGTCTGGTTAGACCTCTTCTCAACCACTGGCTTAAGAAAGGCCATTTGAAAGCCTAGCAGACGCAAGCAAGGGCTCAAGCAGGTTCAAAAGAAGTATCTGTGTCCTCATAAGAGCATGACAGAAGAGCTCGTCTTGCTCAGTCTGATGAAATGAAGATGAGGAGGAGGGCACAGGGGGGAGCAGCAGGGAGAAAAGAGTCATTTAAGCTGAATTAAAATATTTTCGCATGTACAGTGGTGTAAACTAAGAAACAAATTTAAGCTGAAAATTAGAAGGCAGCTGCTCATTGTTAGAACAAGTGCATTTTGAAATATTCTCCAGTTGACTAACAGAGACCAAAACCCAACAACTTTTATGTTGGAGTTTGAAGAGTGTATGAAAGAAATTATACAATATGTTTACTTGCAGTAACAGGGGAATCGACTTAATGGCCCAGAAACTTCCTCAGAGCCCCATGTTCTGAAATCCTTTACAGCAAACACTGTTGCTGTATAAGAGATTTGATCAGAAATTAAGTGCAGTCCTGTTGAAATTGTAGTGGGAATTTAAGTTCCCTGAGAGTAATTAGCCTTGCTGTGTGTGGTCGGGACATGGAAGAGGCATTTAATGGCTGTGAATATCAATAGGTTTTTAAGTGGTGGAGGAGATTATAAGTTATGAAGATATTCGTATACTAATATTCACTTAGGTTCAAGGGATATGTCCTTTTGAACAGCACCTATTAATACAGTGTTGAGATACTGGTTTAGCATTCACTTATGTGACAACTGCCTATGTCTGACTGTTTCTGGCTGTCTCCCAGATGTAGAGGAATCAGAAAATAACACAGCTTGTCTTTCATTTAGCCATAGAGAACGTCCTGTTTGTAGAGATAGCTTTGAAAGCACGAACTACTATCAAAATAATCCACTTGTTAGGATTAAAGAGGCACAAAATGATATGGCTTTCACGCAACAGGATACCAAATATAGCAAAGAGAAGAAATCAAGTTCCATTTGCCTGAATACAGACAGACTTTTCAGCAAAATGAGTCAGTTAAATTGGAGAATGTTCTTAATCTGTTGTCTTAATATCTCAGTTGTAGCATGCAACTTAAACTGGGGTCAGGGAGAGGTATCTTGATCATCACTCTATGAAACATCTTGAATGTAGGCAGAAGTTTTTTGCCAGCACCAACACTGCCTGGCTTATGAAATTTGTTGAGAATTGTTTTCTAGCAATATTAGCACATGAAGCACTCAGTAATAGGTCTCTTTTTCTAAACTACTAAAAAACATTAAGAATGAATTATGTTAGAGGCATGCCATTAATTGTGCTGTAATTGTCACCATGTGTATAATATTTAACTGCACATTTTGTCATGGTGCAATTATAGGAAATGTTTTTCCAAGATGTCTCTCTGTCTATATATACATTGTGGTTGCCTTAATTATTTTCCCCAGTGATAATGTACAATGTTCTCAAGGTCCTGTCTTATAAAACATTTGCTGATAGACAAGATACATAAAGAGTAGTGTCATGTAGTTTTCTTCTAATTTTATACTTAGTTGAGAAAGAAGTTTGGTAAAGTTATATGGTCTGTTCACATATATTTGTCTCTGCCTTTTCATTTTTATTAGACACATGTCCAGTACTTCATTTTCAAGTGCTATGATGCTCTAAGTCCCTGAGGACCCTAAATCAGCTGAGAGAAATTAACACTGGAAAAGTATATAATAATTTGCGTCAAAATGATCATTGCTATTCAAAGTATGCTGTGCAGTTTGGTTCTCTGAATTTTCACCTGCATTGTACATGCGGATGCAATAATGATGGGCATGCAATTAGTCAGCAGTTGGCAGACACTGCATAAGTCACTGCTCTACACTTAATCTCTTCTTGGAATCTTGGGAGAATAATATTTGCATTGGCTTATAACCAAAAAGTGTCTTAAATGCAACTTGATTTTATATATTTTACCCAATTGTATAATTGTATGGACAAAATGTGTATCTATTAAATGGCTTATGCTACATGGAATTTTCCCAAGTACTGTATTAACTGTTTTAAAAATCATTTCTCCTGACATATGGTAACATAATGTGACCAGCACACCTGTCTGGATGGATAGAAAAACTGCAAAAAAGAAATAAAAAATGATCTGATTCTCCTTTTACTTCTACCTGGCGAATCAAGAGAGATTTCACTGATGTTGTTATTCTTAGGCCATTATACATTTAGTGTAAATTGGAGAAGTATCCTGTCTGTTGTCTTATTAAGGTAAGAGTAATCTTTTTCTGATGCACCTAACTTCCCTCCCACCCCCCACCCTCCCCCAAAGAAAACCCAACATAAAAAAACATTTAATGCTGTGGGTCACATTTTTTAAAATATTATTTTAAGAAATCTATAAGATTAAGAATTGCTAGCTATATTGCTGCATCACTGAAAAATTAATTGAATTTTAGTATAGTTACAGCTTGAATGAAATTTTCACTCAAAAGCTTTGAAATAAGAGACTGGGACCACATGAGTTAGATTGGAGCCGCTGACAGCTTGCTGGGAATTTAAATTCTGATCTCCCACCATAGTAAACATCAAATCAGTCAGAATTAGTCAATCTTGTTGCCTGGGCTTTATGATATTCTATAGGACAACAGAATCAGGTCTTTTTCTCAGTCATATGCAGTCCTGAAGTTTATCTTAAGTCCATCTAAATATGCAAACAAACTGTAATGTAACCAAGTCTAGACATATGATGAAAATGTAAAATTTAGAAGAGGCTGGAGATCTGTGTTGCTGAGGTCCATAGAGACTTTTTCATTAGTTTTGGCTGGCTCAGAGTCAAGCCAAGGCATAGTCTGTGTGGTTCACTCTTCTCCAGGCATGGATTTACCAAACACGGTGGAAGGCTCCATATAGCAACACTATGACCTCATCCAGCCCTTTTGCCTATGCCTCGTGGCTGTCTTCACCCAGGAACCAGTATGAGAGATTTAATCATTCTGAGAGTATACTATGAGGCCGTAACTATTTAATCTGAGGCAAGGAGTTGATGGTTTCTGTAGTCCTCCTATCTATAGAATGGTTTCATGGGTGGAATCATAGACAAAAAATTCTTCCTACTTTTTTAGAATTTTTTGTTATTATGGAATCAAATTGTGAGAGTTATAAAATTCTGGTAAAATCTTACAGCACAACATAACATAAGGAATGTTTGAAGAAAATTTATTAAAATCAATCACAATAGACTTTGATATTCCACAAAAAT
>VYZX01001322.1:1935-17874 GCA_013401335.1 Brachypteracias leptosomus
CTCCCCATCACAGGAACCAAAGGTGCTTCCACATCCATATGTGTCAACTTTAGTGCGTCTTCATCAACAAGGTTTTTCTCTTGACTAACTAAGGTAGTATAGATTATTTATGGGGTAATGAGAGATTCTTCTAATAATGTTTTTTATAGATGGATACAAAAGCTTAACAGCAAAAATCAGTATGTCTGTATCATTGTTATTATATTCATATCTGTATATTATTGTTATTATATTTATACTTGTATATTATTGTTACTATGTTTATATTTGTATATCACTGTTATTATAGTTATACTTGTATATTATTCTTGTATTTATACTTGTATATTGCTGTTATATATGTATATTACTATTATTATATTTATATATGTATATTACTGTTATATGTACACTTGTATATGTCTGTTGTTATATTTATACTTGTACATGACTGTTAGTATATTTATATTTGTATATTATTGTTAGTATATTTATACTTGTATATAACTCATTAAGTTTATATTTGTATATTACTTTTATTACATTTATACGTGTATATTACTGTTATGTTTATATTTGTATATTATTGCTAATATATTTATACTTGTATATTACTGTCATATCTATATTTGTATATTTCTGTTATTCTATTTATACTTGTATATTANTATTGCTATTATATTTATACTTGTATATTATTGGTACTAAGTTTATATTTCTATATCACTGTAATATTTATACTTGTATATTGCTGTTATATGTATATGTGTATATTACTGTTATTATATTTATGCTTGTATATTACTGTTATATGTATACTTGTATATTACTGTTATTCTATTTATACTTGTATATTACTGTTATTATGTTTATACTTGTATATGACTCATTAAGTTTATATTTGTATATTACTGTTATATTTATACTTGTATATTACTGTTATTATGTTTATATTTGCATGTTACTGTTATTACATTTATACTTGTATATTACTGTTATTATATGTATATTTGTATATGACTGTTATTACATTTATACTTGTATCTTATTGTTATTCCAGTTTTCACGTGAAAAACCCCCGAGGGCTGGAATTATTTGGCCACTAACACCTGGGAACCAAGAGCCTGGCCCAGAACTGACGCACGTGGGAAGGGAGCCAACCATGGAACCAGCAGGATTGGGTATTGATCAGGAGGTGCTGAGTAAGACCTTTCAGTGCAGGCTCTAATCACCAATATCCCCCCGTAATCTCAGCTTTGATTCGTGCCTTTAGGAACGTGATCAGCAGATTAATTGGCAGCCCCATTTTGCTGTAAATTCCCTCAGTTATTGGCTCAGTGGTGACCTTCAGCTGGTGATTATTCCGGATAAATTCTACTTAGCTTAGTAAAAGATTTTAACTCATTTACACCTTCTGCTAAAAGTCTGAGAGTCCGAGGTCTGCACCACCCCAACTTTTCCATCGACTCCCCCATCACTATGCAGGGAAATGGGTTTAACACTTGAGTTAATTCCCATTAATTCGAGAGCGTGAAAGAACATTGATTCCTTGCCTTGAAGAACACGTGGATTTGTGGCCACTGGAAATCTAAATATTTGAAATTTAGCCCCGTCTAAGCTTTTTATAAAAGTGTCTCAAAGTCTCCTTCCTTTTTAAGGATGTCTTAAAATCTCCTTCCTTGTCTTCTTTTGTCCCAAAGTCGTACCAACTGTATAAACACCAGAAAAACACATTATTTTTTTAGCTGCTTCTGCTGTATTCACATTAATTTAGTCTCAGTTCTAGGATTTATGCTCTGCATTCATTTTATTTTATATTTTTTTAGGGAAAGCAGATGAAATGGAGTAATCTGCCTAAATAATATGAAGGCTTCTCAGTTAAATCTTAAATGTAAACTAAGCAGAAGAGTCCAGAATAATAATCAGAGTAATACAAGGGAACGTGGAACGTGGTTATGGAGTTTGAAAGGAAAAAAAAGAAATAAGTGACCATTCTTATAGTGCACTTTGCAAACAGCACCGTGGCTTTGGACCTCAGCAGCTGGAATGTGATGTATCCATGAGGTTCTTCCTCCTTAGCTTGGGGAAACCAAGGAAAAATAAGCATAAAAAAGAAATCAGAGGCTATTCATCCTTTTTCTAAGTGTTTTGCAACAGTTCCTTCATTATCCCTTGTTGGGGTGGCCTCCAGGTACATGATGCTTTGCTTCAGCATGAGAAGAAGGATTCAATGCACCCTCCCACTGACTGCATCAATATCTCTGGTTGATGCTGAGAATTCCTCCCAGGAGGTAAAAAAGGTGAATTAGGATTTGTTTTCTCCCGTTGTGATGATCTCCATGGAAAGAGGGTCTACAGCCTTTTATCTGGGGGGTTACAACCTTTTGGCTTCTCCTGTGGAGGATCTGAGAAGCTTAACACCCTGCAACCACCTGGGAACTGGGGATAAAACTAAACAAATCATTAAAAAAATCTCTTTTTCAGTGCTGAACATGTTCACAGCTTCGGGAAGGCTCAGAAAACTTCAGTAAAGCAGAAGCAGCGTTTGATCAGAGAGAGGCAGAAGCTTTTCCAGCATTGCTTGGAATATAAGATGCCTAAAACGTTGCCTGGGCCCTTCATCAGATCTAACCTGGCTTTCATTTCACAGAGACCTACCAGGAGGGCCTTTGAAGGAGAAGGTGTTGCCAGAACCCACAACACAAGTTTTGCTCTGCCTTGAACTCCAAAGCACTATTTTTAACGAGCCACTATTATTTAAAGGGTTTTTTTTGTTGCTCAGCAACTTGTCTGTGATGAGGGATGCGTTGCTAGAGGGCTCCCTTGGAGATGGGAGGCTGAGCATCAGTCAAAGCAGTATCCATCAGGTGTCCACTGGCCAAGGAGGTGATGAATTAGGTGCCAACCTGCTTTAATTATATTTAACCTCAACAAAACCAGCGGCAGCAGCCGCTGATTTGCAGCATCAACCCAGTGAGGGTCTAGAAGGTGGTGGACTGGGGCACCAGTGCAGTGGTTTGGGGTCACCAGCTGTGTCTTCCCCCATCACCGTTGCTTAACCAACTGTCAGATGTTGGGTTAACTGAATGAGAGCTGAAATTTGCTGTTCACAAGAAAAAAATCTGTTTTCTCAGCAGAGTTCCAGCCCAAATTTCAGACCAAGCCCAAATCTCTCTGTCAAAATTTACCCCAAATCCTTCCAAATGAGAAATTTGGGATTAAAACTGTTGGGAAATGTCCAAACGTGGTGTTTCCAAACCAAAATATCCTTTCCACACCCAACTGTGCTTAACACCTAAATGCCAGATTATTCCTCAGCTGATATTATTTCTTTTTAAACCCAAGAAAGTGGATAAGTTCCAGCCTTGAGGTCAAGAAAACTCATCTTGCTGCTGAAGGATGGTGCAAACATCTCCACCCTCCCAATATTCTCCACCCTCCCAACCACCTTGATGGCCTCCACTGGGCTCCTGGAGGTCAAGACCTTTCTTTTGATGGGAAGCCCAACACTGGAGACATCATTCCAGACACAGCTTCCCAAGTGTCCACCAGAGAAGAAGCCAATAGAGCCCAGGTTGCCCTTCCTTGTTGCATGGTTGCTCCATGATTCACTCTCTGGCTTCATCCAGAGACCCCCAGAAATCAGGGGGTGATTTTATTCTCATTTTGGTGGGCAATGTAATTAAAGATGAGCAGAAAGGTTTGGGACCAGACATTAAAACATGGTTAAAAACCCTCTTGCTGTTTCCAAGACAGCAGCAGGTAAGTCTAAGCCTGTAGGACTCTGATTTCTCCTCTGTTTACCAAGTAAAAGTTTGTTTTTCCTAAGCTGGTTTAAAACCCAAATTAGCTGCAAGAGAATCAAAATGCAATTTGAGACAGAAAAAGCATCTGTGGTGGCAACAGAATTTCAATCACCCAACCCCACTCTGCCTCCATAATCCCTCTGTTTGCTAAATTGGCTGAAATGTGACATATTTCCCATGCAAATGTTGTGACTTTCTCCTTATTCACCTCTTGTGATCAAAATGAGGTGGTTTGGGGTTTTTTTCCTCCCTATAAACCATGTCTAATCTGAGCGCTCTGTTCTAACAAGCTGGGCTTTCAAAATAACATTTTTCAGTGTTCCTCTGGCAAAAATAATGTCATTCTCTGTCTGCCATCAAGGGGAGGCTGAGACAGGTAATTTCCAACTAAGCACCTCTCACCTGGCAGCTACAACCTCCCAGAAAATGTTCTTCAGGTCTCCCTTTCATTGCTGAAGTTTGTGCCAGAATCTGTTTCAAAAGCTTCTGTTGAATGATGACAATAAAAATATTCCCCTTGTTTTATTCCAAGTTTTCTTGGTAGGGTTTGGTTGGGGTTTTTTTGTAGTAATGAGGGAAATCTGTAAGAAAACTGCTTTTTAAAACATTTATGCCGTGCTAGAGATTAATCCCTTGTAGAAATGAGATTTAAACTAATGGGGATTTTGATTCTAAACCATTTCACTGAGGATGGCCCCGAATGTGTGAGAAAAGAGACCTAAAATCAAATGTATTTTGTAGCTCAGTCCACAATTGCCTTCCAAGATATTGAGATATTCTCCAACAAGATGAGATCCTTTGACTGTCACTGACATAGGACAAGAAGAGCTCTAGAGACAAGAACAGCAGGTTGGGAAGGGGACAATATTAGCTGAGGGAAAAGAGAAAATAAATGTTTTCCTAGGGGACAAGGTCAGTCAAACGATACAAGGCAGAAGGAACCGTCCTTGTCATCCAGCCTGAATTTGGAGCTTTTCCCTGTGTCTTTCAGAGACCTTCAGGAAGCAGCTGGAACGTGTCAAACTCTCCGGTGATGGCTCCTGCTGCTCCACGCAGAGATCTCCAAGGGGCTGTCAGGCAGCAGAGCCCAGCTCCTCTCTGACATGAGCATCCACATCCTACAACGTTCATAAAACAAAGTCCAGCTTGAGTTCCTTGCACTACTTGGGCAGCTGAACTTAAAGAGATGTTCCTGCTCATTGCAGGGGGGTTGGATGAGGTGACTTTGGGAGGTCCCTTCCAACCCAAACCATTGTATGAAGTGGAATTACTCAAATAGTGTGTGGAGAAAAATAGCTGCAGCTATTTAAATTTTGATTTAAAACCATTCCTCCTTAGAATTCAATGAGAAAATTGCTGTCACCTTCAGTGGGACCCAAATTCATCTCAGCACATCTTGGAACACAAGCACATACTGCTGACCAAGCTTCAAATCTCCTCCATTCTTCTTACCTGCAAAAAAACTCTCCAGAAGTGTCCAAAGTCATGAATTTCAGGGTGTTTTGAACTAGAGATGGCAAGAAAAATCCTAACAGGGCCTAACAACCAAGAGCTGACTTCAACATCTCAGCTGATGACAGTTCTGACAAGGAGACACCAAGACTGAGCTGACATTTTCCTTATTTTAAAATACCACTGAACCAGTGACAGAAGCACGGACAAAGTGAAGGCTGATGGAGTGTTGCTGATACCTCCTGCCTTGTTTTTTCCCAGATTGGCCTGAAAAAACATCATCTCCACCTCTCTTTGTGTGAGTCCAAGATGTGCACGACAGCAGCAGAGCTGTGGGAGTGGGGCAGGGATAGTTCTGCTAGAAAAACTGGTTTATTCATGTCTTGAAGCACTGAATATATCTGGGACTAAGGGAGGGTTTATCAGGGAATTTATTAAGTGAAGTTTTGCACATTGTTTTTCACAGCACTGTAGAAAACCTGAGGGCTTCAGAGAAGGGTGGAGTTGAACCCAGTAGGTCAATAAAAGGCAATAAAAAAGCTCCAGTGAATAATTTACTTGTTTTGTAGGCATGGTCTTGAAATAGATGAGTCAGTTGGAGTTTTGAGGAGGTCACAGTGATGACTGGCTCTGGGTGGAACAAATTGAGGCCTTCTCAGGATGAGGTGGAGGGTTCTGCCCTTTCAAAGTGCAGCCCAAGAGGAAATGATGCTGCAAGGCACAATGTCCTTATTACTGCTACACTCATCTCAGCTTCTCCTAATGGTGAGCACCCAGGACATGTCAGGTTCTGGTCACCCTCCCAAAGCAGAGAACTGGAAGGATTCCTAATGTAAGTGCCCAAACTACCTGTCAAACCAATAGAGAAGATCAGATGTCTCTAAAAACATCCGAAATTATCTAATCCCCAGTGTGAAGCTCAAGGTAGGAAGGTTGGATCCCAACCTTAGACATCCAATGGCCAGTTAATAAATAATTCACTTACTCTGCATTTTGGCTTGGGTCAAAAGGGACTCAAAACCAGGGGAAATTAGTGGTCCAACATTGAAGGACATCTTTCTCTCCCATCTGAAATTATGCCCCCCACAACCCTTCCAAAAAAAGCCTGATAAGGTCTGTGAAAAAAGTAACAGAACCAACAACTTATTTCTCCTTTTCATCTTTTTATTGCCAACAGTGAAAAAAAACCCCATCCTAATAATTTCTTCATTCTACAATACAGAATTCAAAATGTTAACCACAAGATCACCTTCTACTGCCCCAAAAGAGCTTCTTTTCTTCTCCTTGAAAGTGATTTTCCCCCTACGGAGCTGCTAAAAGCTCAATTCACCCCTTGGAGTCTGGGATTTGTGAAGGTTCTCAGTGAGCCTCACAAGCACTGCTCCCCAGGAGCTCACCCTGCAGCTCTCCCACAGCATTCACTCCTTTTCCATCTCCTTTCCTGCAGCCTGATGGGGTTTTTTCAGGGCTGTAGAAAATGTGACTTATTGATAGGCACAGCTTGGGGGAGAATCTCGCTGCTTTGGATGGGATGCTCCTGCTTACAAAAGGCATCATCCTTCTGCTGAGCTCCTGCAGGGAGCTGTGTTATCAGGCAGGCAGGTTGGTTATGGGGCCATCTTGCTTGTGGCAGCACATTATAGATCAGAGAACTTCTCTTCCCATCAGGGGGGACAAAAAAGTGAGGCAGAGAAGGTGACAACACTGATTCCTCTCACAGTCCCACCTTTCCTGCACTTCTCTGCTTCCAAGCCAGATCATAGAATCATTTAAGTGGGAAGAGATCTCTAGGATCACCAAGTCCAACCTTTGCCCAGCATTTTCATGAGCTCAGCCCAGAAACCACCATAAAACTTTATTACAGGCACGGAGGCAAAGAACAAACTCAAAAATCACCCCATTAACATCATCTCATCCACTTGGAAATCCTCTGGCTGCTTCATTCCTGGGCTTCTGCTTCATTAGACACCAAATCATCATTTGCTGATAAACAGAACTTGTCACTTGGGGGTTTTTTTTAAAAAAAATAAGGTGAGCAGCACAACTTCATTAGAAGTTGGCATTTAGATGATGCTCCTCAACCACCAACTCCTCCCTCTGATAGCAGAGGGAAGAGCAGCCCCTTTATTATTTATTTTGATAGGCAACGTTCTTCCTATAATCAAGTGCTGCAGTTTAAGCAGCTGATTTTCTGAAGCATGAAATGGGTCTATAAATACAATCCCCTGGCCTGCAACATCCAATTTTCAGGAGCTTTTTTTTTTTTCCTCCAGCAACCAGGAAACGCAAGATTCTCATTTCTTGGGAAGTTGACCATAAATATTCAATCATGCCAAGGGAATTTTGGAACCTTACATTTATTTCAGGTGGTTTTGGGTTAGTTGAATAAATCCCAAATGTAATCTTTGGTTTGTTTTCTGTTGGGGTTTTTTATTTTTCAAAGCCTGGGCATGTGTAAAAATTGTTTTTTCATCCTTTTTTTTTTTTTTCTGTATCCTACATGGACATAACAGATCAAAGACATCACTGGGGAGTGAAGCTGCCACTCCAACCCCCTCCTGAGAACAAGGACTCTCTGACATTAGAGGTCCCCAAACCTCTCTGAACATCCTCAGCCCTTCAGGGCAGGGTCACACCAGGGATGGGAGATGTTCAGAGGCACCAAAGATGGATTTTAGAGTCTGTGGCAGGACTCAAAGCTCAGCTGGTCCTCACTCCAGGCTCTTCCCCACCTTTACCTTCATGCTTTTATCCCAGATCAAAACATCCCTGTTTTACAGCTCTGCCAATAAACTGGGCTCTGCTTTTTCCCAGCTAAATGGTGCGTTGCTTTTCTCCTCTCCACTCTCAGAGGAGCTTGTTTTCCATGAACAAACAGGTTCCCCAGGCACCTACTGCTGGTGGTTATTAGCTGGAGTGCAGTGGTCTGAACACACCCTGAAACACAGCAGATAAAGCTCTTTTTTTCTGCATATCACCCCACTGAAGTGCTTGTGCTAACCCAAATTATGGCAGTTTTATCATAAAATATCATTGAATGGTTTGGGTTTGGACCTTAAAGATCATCTAGTCCATGGGCAGGGACACCTCCCACTAGACCAGGTTGCTCCAAACTTCATCTAACCCCATCTTGAGCACCTCCAAGGATGGAGCATCCACAACCTCCCTGGGCAACCACCCTCAGAGTGAAGAATTTCCTCCAAATCAATGACAAAACTCCTCTAAAAACCCTCCCCCTGATCCTGCAGCACTAATAAAACCATCTCGGCAAAGCAAACAGCCCAGTCATTGGGCTGCTTGGGATTCCAGCCACAGCTCCCTCCAAAAAAAAAAAGCTGTTGAGGGAGTAAAAAATTTTAGTGGGAGCTAACGGGCTGTGAGGAGCCTCCTCAGCATTCTTCACACCCTGCTGGGCAAGAACTCCCACATGGAAAATGTGGAAGACAGGGTAGCCCAGGACAGTTATTCTGTGATCACACCAGCTCGGGGAAAAAACAGCATCCAGGCTTTATTTAAAGCCATTTTTTTCAATAAGGCTGAGAAATAGGAATTAAAAACACCACCGTAAAAATCTTCCAGCACTTTAGGGTATAAAAATCAAGAGAGAGCTCAGATATCTTTATTTTCACACTCACATTAATGCCATGCAGAAGAAAAATGCTGCATAATTGATTTATTTTTTTAACCCGAGAGCTTTATCACCACTAGCAAGGTGCATATTGTAGAAGCACAAGGCTATGGGAGTGATGAATACTCTGCTCTGGAAGCCCCCAGACTTTTTATCTCTGCTCAAAGGAGCCAACTTGGGGTCTCCAGACCCATTTCAGCATCTGCAACTAGAGCAGGTTGCTCCAACCTCCCCTGCGATGGTGCCAGGGATGAGGCAGCCACCACCTCTCTGGGCAACCTCAACCAGGCTCTCCCCACCCTCAGCAGCAAAAATTTCTTCCTTAGATCATCTAAATCTCCCTTTTTTAGTTTAAACCATCACCTCTTGTCCTGTCATTAGCTCCCTGGGAGAAGAGGCCAGCCCCAGTCTCCCCACAATCCCCTTGCAGGTAGTTGAGGCCTCCTCTCGGCCTCCTCTTCTCCAAGCTAAACAATCCCCCTTCCCTCATTAGACGCATTCTCCAGATCTCTTACCAGCTTCGCTGCCCTCCTCTGCACCCTCTCCAGCACCTCCATGTCCTTCTTATCCTGTGGTGCCCCAAACTAGGCCCAGTGCTCGAGGTGAGGTCTCACCAGCGCCGAGTCCAGGGGCACAATGACCTCCCTGGAGGAGCTGGACCATGGAGCTGTGCAGATGTGGTCAGTGAGACTCTGACTTGCTTCTCCTGCAGGTTCAGGAGGTGGGGTGGAGGCACAACTCCTATTTCCCTTTCAAATTGGGGCTGGGCTCTCCGCGGGGCCTCCAAAGGCTGCAGCTCCTCTGGTGACAGCTGGTGAAAGTCAACACGCTCCAGCAACAGCTCTGACCTTTTCAGCTCTCCCTGATTTCATTAGCTGACTATTCATGGGCTGCTCTTGCACAACCTTCGTATCCTCTTGGAGAGAAGAAGGGGAAGGGGGGGTATGCAGCTGTGCAGAAGGAGTCACCACCAGATTTGGGATGTCTACCTAGAAGACACATGAGCTACAGGCCTGGTGCACCCCTTGGAGACCTCCAAGCAGCCACTCAGCTCTGTGACAACCCAATTTTCAAGGATTTTGCCCTGCTGCAAAGTGACACAGCTTCTCATTCCATCCCCCTTTTCACCAGCAAGGGCAAGCCCGACACAAAAAGTCTTGTCTAAATAATTACAATGCTTTATTTCCTCTCACTTAGCATTTAAAGGGGTTTGATTTCAGGCTCTGATCTTGGCAACTACTTAGCAACTGATCTATTTTCAACAGCTCCTCCAAGCCAAGACTTTTCCCCCCCTCTCCAAAGAGTGGCACACACAGTAATTGCTGGTTTATTGTCGTTTAATCATTGCAGGGTTGAGCTTCCTTGAAGGCATCCAAAGAAATTTAGGGTTTCTTGTACATTATATATGTACATGGGTCTAATTTGGGTCCTGCCTGGCCATTTACTTGGACTGCAGCAGGTCGCACTGAATCCTACAGACAGCCTGATAGGGTAAATCTCTCATTGCTTATGAAGTATCATTAATAGAGTTGCTGCTAATATATTGGTATGAAAGGCCACACAAGTTACCAGTCATTTATCATCAGAATTTCGGATGAGACTCTACAGAGAAGTGTTAAAATAATCAGGAGGGAGCTCTACCTCCTTCCAACCTCCTTGCAGGGACTTGTGCAGAGCCAGAAGGTCTCCCCTGAGCCTCCTTTTCTGCAGCTCCCTCAGCTGCTCCTCACCACGCTCCTGCTCTAGACCCTTCCCCACCTTCCTCTGGGTACCCTCCAGCCCCTCAAGCTCCTTCTTGGAGTGAGGAACCCAAAGCTTCACCCTAAACAACCCCAGTTCCCTCAGTGAAAGTTCCACCAAACCTGCCAAACGTTCTCATTTCAGCAGATCAGCATTTGCTGATGAAATCAGGCCAAGCAACTCGAGTCCTCTTATCCCATCTCCTCTGCAGCAGGATTATTTTCAAAGGTCAGAGCCACGTGCTGTGGAGGTCTCCAAGACGAGGGAGTAATTGAGAGTGGGAGCGAGAGGCTGACAGCTGAATATGTCTCTTAGCTCCTGCTTCTCAGTTCATGGATGGGCTGCCCGGAGAGATCAGGTGGAAAAAAAATCAATGCACGATGTGTCAGAGCAGCCTCCGTGGCTAATGTTTATCTGCTCTGTGCCCATCAAACCTTACATTAATCTGCACATTTTTACTCAATACCAGGTTTTTACCTGGCGTGTGTGCGAGGAATACAGACCCTGGTCTCAGCCACACGCTTTAGAGCATAAATCACCCTAAATGCACAAGAAGCTGTGGATTTCATTAGGTGGGCTTAGCTCCTGCTAGCTCCCTTTAATTGGATGGATAAACCCTCAGACCCTGCTTAGGCTTTCACCAAACTTTTTTGCATGTGTCATCCAACAAGCTCCTTCAGTAGCAGCTGAAGAAATTCAGAGTAGATTCACCATGAATCCCAGCTCCAATATAATATGGCATTTTTAAAAGCAATGTCATTTTATTAATTAAGGAACCTTGCCCATTTTTTTTTCCTTAGAATCAGGTTAAGTAGGATATTTCTTGACAAAAGTAATTCCATTACTAGAATAAAAAGTCCAAAGCAGAACAGGGGCTTCATAGCTCTCCGATAAATCATCATCAAATGGGTTGGGGTAGAAGGGACCTCAAAGATCATCCAGTTCCAACCCCGTGGACAGGGACACCTCCCACCAGGGCAGGTTGCTCAAGGCAATCTCTGAGGTTATGATGGTTTTATTTCCTCATTCTTAGCTCAGAGAATTTGTAAGAGGTTCTGATCAACAGAATAATCACAAATCTTTGCCCCTTTTCTAGAACCATCAAAATAAATGAATATTTTCCCTATCCAAATGAATATTCCAGGCACATCATAATAATGTCCTTCATGAAACGTGGTGTGTAACTCACCCGTTATCACTGAAGGCACAAGAACTTTATTTTGCTTTCCAAGGCAAACAAGAACTGCTCCTCCAGGGATTTGCTAATAAGATTCTGTGTTGAAAGGAGTTGATTAGGCACAAAGATAGAGCAGTGCAATGAGTTCCTCTCTCTATTGCTAAAGAGGGTTTCAAATTAAATACTCTTCCTCCAGTAGCAGCTACAGAAATGCATTTGAGATTAGTGCTTTGGGATGGAAAGGTCAGATGGGATAATATAATAACAATAAAAACAGCTAAACTTCTCCAAAATAAATAAGTTTGCGTGTGGAGAAACTTAAATGTGGTTTTTTTGACACTTACCAGGCGTCTATTCCGTTGTAGTGCCCAAGTACCTACTACAAGGAAGCATATGAAGCATCCACATCTTATTTTACTCTAGCTGATGAATATATTTCTTTAATCTGCAGGAATTTTGGATGAGTCAGCCTGGCTTACATTAGCTTGATTGCAGCAGCTTCATCATTCTGGTGGAGGTCAATATGGATCCTTTTTGAGCATTTAGGGCCTCCAAGCTGGAGTCACAAAGGGAATAGAAGAAGAACATAGCAAGAAGACAGCCAGGAGTCTGTGTTAATCCCCTTTGGGATGTGGCAATTTTCACCTGTCAGGGATGGTCCAAAGGGAATCTTGTTCCTGCCCCTTCCTGCTCTATTTCAACAGGAGGAGGAGGGGGGAAAAAGAGAAGAAAAATGCTCATGGCCCTGAAAATACAAAGGCAAATAAGACCCAGTGAAGGTGATGGGACCAAGGGGATGTTCTGGATATGGCCAGAAACCACATATTGCAATAAATCCACTGTTTCAATGCTCTTAATCTCTATGACCCATGATTTAGGATGAACATCTATTGGGAACAGAGTGTGGAAGGATCTGGATATCCCACTGGAGACTGGAAAAGGAGAAGGAAGGTGGAAAACTCTCAAGCACCCAGCTGAGAACTTTGCCTCTCCCAAACCAGGGAGGTGGGAGACTGGGGATGTGTATGTAGATATATATATATATATGATTATTTTTTTTACCACAGATAAAAATAAGTTTCACTCGAGTCACTTAATTGTTAATTAGTCCACTTTAAACCCAGATATATTAACTTCCTTGCAGCACTCCTCCAGTTTGAGGCACATTAGTATTCCTCTCCCATGCTTAATCACCACAGGCTTCATTTGAAATTCTCTCAGTAATCTAGGCTGCAAAAAAAACCTTCAAGTTGATGGAAATGTCAAAAGCAGAAGACAGAAATGGCTAATTAGCTAAAGTACCTTGGTCGTCGCTATTTCTTGGCAAATAATAAGGGAGCTTCTGTGATGCTGGTTGGGAGAGGGTGAGGAGACTTGGAAGGAGACAATGAGTAGCTTGTGATGACCAATCACCTTCATGGTAGAAACAGAGCTCCTCAGAGAGCTTCTATTCACCATTATCTCTTTGCAAGGGTGGGATTTCCATCCTCAAATTTTGAGAGCTCAGCTGGACAAGCTCCAGAGCAAGAGGATGAATTTTGAAGCAGGACATTGGACCAGATGACATCCAGAGGTGGCTTCCAACCAAGGTTCTAAGAGTAGAATCAGGTTCTACTCAAATAGATCAAATTCCTCGAATGGTTTAGGTTGGAAGGGACCTCAAAGATCATCTAGTTCCAACCCCCCCATCATGGCAGGGACACCTCCCACTAGACCAGGTTGCTCCAAGTCCCATCCAACCTGGTCTTGGACACCTCCAGAGATGGAGCATCCACAGCTTCCCTGGGCAGCCTGTTCCAAATTCCTCAGGACTTCATCCAGGAAAGTCTTAATGGTCTCCAAAGAGAAGCATCTCACCACCTTTCTGGTCCTTCTTCCAATATCTGGTGTTATCCATCTCCTACAGTTAGATCATCCATGGAAGAAAAAAAAAAGTAAATCTGAATTTTTCTACCTCAGATTCCTCAAAAAAAAAAAAGGGACTTTTTTTTTTAACACAGTTTGACTGATTAAATGGATTTTTTTTTTTAATGAAAGGAGGTTTTATGTGTTTACAAATGGCCNAAAAAAAAAAAAAATTGTAAAAAAAATAAATAATTTTAAAATTACAAATAAAACTGAATTTAAAAAATTAAATACAAATTTTAAAAAGTAAAAAATAAAATAAAACCCAAGTCATACTTGGTTTGATCTAACCCAGAAAGTTTTTGGGGAAATAAAGCAGAAGATCTCATTTGCTATCAACTTACTCAGCCCCAAGCACTTCAGCACTTTTCCTGAATTAAATCAGGAGGCTTCACACCATTTGAAACCCTCTGAGATTCATCTGGCCAGATTAATCCACTTCTCCTGCAACTCTTTGTGCAGGAGATGATGGATTTATTCTATCATTGAGCTCAAATTCAATGGCAGCCTTTTCAACCTGCCACATTGAGCTCTACATCAAGTGTCTCAGCGTAAGCCAGATTTAAATAATACTTTGTTAATTTAAAAAAAACAGGGAAAAAAATTGTAATTTAAAAGAAATATAAGAAGTTTTGTGTTAGAGCCAAATTCCTTGGGGAAAACTCCATGAAAGCCAAAGAAGCAGCAAAAAAGCAATGATAATGTGCATAATATGAATAATTGCTCAGGGTAAAATGAGGGAGGAAGAAATAATTCTGTATTAGGAGATACTGGATCCTTNNCTAGACCAGGTTGCTCCAAGTCCCATCCAACCTGGTCTTGGACACCTCCAGAGATGGAGCATCCACAGCTTCCCTGGGCAGCCTGTTCCAAATTCCTCAGGACTTCATCCAGGAAAGTCTTAATGGTCTCCAAAGAGAAGCATCTCACCACCTTTCTGGTCCTTCTTCCAATATCTGGTGTTATCCATCTCCTACAGTTAGATCATCCATGGAAGAAAAAAAAAAGTAAATCTGAATTTTTCTACCTCAGATTCCTCAAAAAAAAAAAAGTGACTTTTTTTTTTAACACAGTTTGACTGATTAAATGGATTTTTTTTTCTAATGAAAGGAGGATTTATGTGTTTACAAATGGCCTGAGGATGTGTAAATTCTTGGGTAGTTTGTGTAACTATTGTTTCCACATCGTGTCTACTCTTCCCTTCCTTGAGGCTGGGAGCATAAATTAGATCAGTCTTGGTGTGTATCTGATCTTCAAGCACTGTATATTTGTTTGGGGAGGCACAAATGATAAATAAATAGTAATTAGTCCTACCCACTAATGAATCTTGTTGGTTTTCCCTCTTGTTAAATGCTACTCAAAGTCTCCAGCTCCTTTATTTTCCTTCAGTGAACTTACTAACCAAGCAAGAAAATTCATGACCTCATTAAGTAGGAGCCATAGAACCTTCTAGGGGTTCATTTTTTCCAGGAATTATGATGCCTGCCATTAAAATGTCAACCTCCAGCAGGAGTTACACCAGCCTGGAACGTTCAACACCACAATTATTGCCTCCTCTTGGTCCAAGAAGTTTGGGACGTTGGGGTAAATGATATTTTAATGGTGACTAGTGTGCATCAGGGTAACATCAAATATCTGCTAGAATGGCAGCAAGGGTAGGAAAAAAAATGGTTTGTGGTCTAATTTCCAATTCCTAGAAGCACAAAAGAGGTTGAAGGATTGAGGTTGAAGTTCTCTTAGGGGAAGGCTGGACATTGAGCAAAGATATTGGAGTAGAAAATGATGAGCGGGAAAAGAAAGATGGGGGAAAAAAGTAAAGGATAAAGAAAAATTAAACAGGAATCAGTTATTAGTGATTTGGGCTTGAAAGAACTTACCTGAGGCTTGTTCCTCAGAGGGTTTTGACTTTGAGAGTCGCTCAACCCCAAATTACCAGTCACTTTTCTAAAGAGCTTCTTGGCCAGCCTCAAAGTGCATCCGGGGGTGGAAAAGGTCCTTCCGTGGCCCATTTCTGTTTCAGCTTGATGGATCCCCTGAGCTGCCCTTGCTTTTACAGTCCTCTCATAGCTGGTGTTTATTGTGAGCTGCATTTTCTACCTGAACTTGCCATCAAATCCACGGGGAAAGCTCCTTAATGGGGTGGTCAGCTCCTGCCTTACACTGAAAGCTGTTAAGGAGACCAGTGATGCTCGAGAGATGTGAAGAGTATAACAGAGGATGGGGTTGTCCTTTGCTAAAGAAAAGATAAAAAT
>VYZX01001322.1:18067-40330 GCA_013401335.1 Brachypteracias leptosomus
AAAAAAAAAATTTTAAAAAAAATAAATAATTTTAAAATTACAAATAAAACTGAATTTAAAAAATTAAATACAAATTTTAAAAAGTAAAAAATAAAATAAAACCCAAGTCATACTTGGTTTGATCTAACCCAGAAAGTTTTTGGGGAAATAAAGCAGAAGATCTCATTTGCTATCAACTTACTCAGCCCCAAGCACTTCAGCACTTTTCCTGAATTAAATCAGGAGGCTTCACACCATTTGAAACCCTCTGAGATTCATCTGGCCAGATTAATCCACTTCTCCTGCAACTCTTTGTGCAGGAGATGATGGATTTATTCTATCATTGAGCTCAAATTCAATGGCAGCCTTTTCAACCTGCCACATTGAGCTCTACATCAAGTGTCTCAGCGTAAGCCAGATTTAAATAATACTTTGTTAATTTAAAAAAAAACAGGGAAAAAAAATTGTAATTTAAAAGAAATATAAGAAGTTTTGTGTTAGAGCCAAATTCCTTGGGGAAAACTCCATGAAAGCCAAAGAAGCAGCAAAAAAGCAATGATAATGTGCATAATATGAATAATTGCTCAGGGTAAAATGAGGGAGGAAGAAATAATTCTGTATTAGGAGATACTGGATCCTTAATGCCCCATAGAGAGAATTATTCATCATCTTCACAGAAATACCTCTTGGAGTTTAGAATCCAAAAAAATTCATCCCTGTGCTCCCAGCTGGGGCAAAATCCTTGTTTATTCCTATGGAAATACTCCTCAGATGAAGAGATGAATCATTGCTAGTGGAGGACTCTTTAAAATGCTGATTAATGAGTGATAATGAAAGAGGAATAAAAAAAAAAAAATCTTAAATATGCACCCAAATGTCAATGGGAGAAAGATGGGGCTAAAAATCAGGTGGGGAAAATAAAATCCAGTGATCAGGACAGAGATCTTCAGAAAAAACTCTATTGAAAGGAAAATATGGGTAAAAGTTGACTCTGGAATAAGAAGAGAACAATTTGAGGTGAAATACAATATTTTTTTAGGCTTTTTTTATGAAAAGAGCAGGAATTTGTAGCATTAACAGGTGGGTTTGATTTTTACCTTAAGTGCTGTGTTTATACCTTCCCCTCTCTTTGTCCCCTGAAAGCCTGAGACTTTGTAAGCTGAAAAAGAGACAATTTAGGAGGAAATAATTCAATGGGATGCTCAAGAAAAAGCTTCGGGTCTATAGAATAAACCCCCAACCACTGCCCTCCAGTTCCACCAGCATCAGTGACACGTCCACCAAGGACCCAACCCCTGGTGTTAAATGGAAACCCAAAGAGCAGACCTAGAGAACATTAAGATTTTGCTTATACTAAATCATATATAAATAATATATTAAATAAATTAAATATTAAATTAAACATTCAATAAATAAGGGATAAAGTTTGGGTGGAGGTTTTCCTGTCCTACTGGAAAGTAGGAGAATTAAGCTGTGAAGAGGAGAAGAGAAAGAAGGGACGTGTGGCACCGTGCTCAGAATGTTCCTCTGCTTAATTTCCTGAGATTTATGGGTGCATAGCAACAGAATTAATCAATTTTTGGCACACTCACCATCACAGAAGCAGCCTGGGTAATATTCAGTGTTTTATTGGGCTTTTTCTAGAAGAGTGTTGTGACCACACAGGTGTTTACTCCTCTTGTTCCAGCAAGAAAATTGAGAATGCAAAAGATTTATGGTTAAGTTGAATAACAAGTATTTCAATGAAAGGAAAATTCCCTTTTTTCCCCCAAACACTAGGCTAAAAATAAGGTGGTGGTTCAGCTATGAGGGTGTTGAGACCAGTGTTTGTTTTGTCTCACTGCATCTGTCCATCTGTCAACTCCTATATTTAGATTCCAAGCATTTGTTTGGATGTTTAGAGCACTCGGGTCTCTTGGTCCTGATCCATGCCCAATATTCCGAGATATTTTTGTTGTATTAATAGTGAGCACGTTGGAGCAAATCAAAGCACCAGCAATTGTTGCACGTCTGAGCTGTCCCTGGGGGATTCAAGCAGCCATCTGTTGCAGCAACCCCCAGCTGAAATCTTTCCAAAACAGAGGAAAAAAAATATAATTATTTCTGTATTTCCTCTCCCATGCTTAATATTAGAAGATAATCAAGACCAAGCACGTAAAATCTTAACATCACCATCATTTAGGGAAAAAAAAAAGGTTACTCCCTTATTTATCCTCTCTGGTAGCCTGAGCTATCCAAGGGGGTTTTTAAGCCATTAAATATTGTCCAAAAAATTCTTACCTATAATTCTCCAGAGCTCAAGGTCCTGCTGGCCACACTTATGCTGATCTGGTGGTCTTGGCCACCTGGGCAATGTGGTAGGAAGCATTTGGGCCACTCTTGGGATGTCTTCTTCCAAGTAATAAGCAATATAGAATGTGTTGGGTTGGAAGGGACTTCTAAAGGTCATCTAGTCCAACCCTCCTACAATGAGCAGGGACATCTCTACCTAGGACAGGTTGCTCAGAGCCCCATCAAGCCTGACCTTGAATGTCTCCAGGGATGGGGCCTCCACCACCTCTCAGCAACCTGTTCCACTGATCAACCACCCTCATATTAAAGAACTTTTTCCTAATGTCCAACCTAAATTATCTTTTTCTAGCTTAAAACCATCACCCCTCATCCTGTCACTACAAACCCTTGTGAACAGATCCTCCCCTGAAGAAGAGTTTGAGGTTGGAGCTGAGGAACAATTTGTTGGTGGGCAGGGTCCTGAAGGGCTGTGCCAGGCTGGGCAGGGCACTGGTGGAGTCCCCAGCCCTGGAGGGGTTTCCAAGCTGTGGAGATGTGGTGCTGAGGGACATTTCAGTGGTGCCCTGGTAGGACTTGATGACCTTCAAGGTCCTTTCCAACCTAAACATTTCACATTCACCCAACACCAACCCCTCCGTGCTTTAGCAGGAAAGATCTTTGCCATCCATTTACACCCCCCCCTTCCCCTTGCTCCATGCTCCAACTGTCTTTAAGGTCATTGTTGCTCTTCTGAGTGCCTCCAAATATCACAGTGACAGATTTTGTCTGCCTGGCTCACAGATGGATAAAAACCTGCATTTTATCAGCAATGTGCTGCTCAGATTTTGAAGAATTATGGCTAAAAGCAAAGGAAGGAGAATAGTTTATGTTGCACTTTCCCAAGGCTTCAAAATCACTGTCTTTATATCACCCAACTCTACACATGTAAAGACAACTCTGATCTGCTGCTGCCTCTTTTAAACTAAAAAAAAAAAAATAAATTAAAAAAAAAAAAATCCAAAGCAGGCCCAATTTAACAGAACAGTTGTTGGAAACAGCTGCTTAGACATCGAGCTGGTGATTTGCATAAATTCATATTCAGCTGTGTGCTAGAAACGAGAAAGTTTTGTCAAGTGCCCAGGGAGAGCTTTGTTGTGCTGGGTGCTAAATAAATACCATTTGTGATTGTTTGTTGCTTCCTCCCAGGCTGCTGGAGGCTTTTACATGGAGCTGCTTCCCTCAGAAACTTGGTTTGAAGGAAAGCTCTGCTGGAGCTAATCCTCCATCATCTGTACAAAACACACAATTAGGAGGAAAAGCTCCAAAAGCTGCTTTTGGAGGAATAAATAAACCCAGCTCCCCTAAAAAATGGGCATTTCTGGGAGATGGGCATGTGGGGATTGCAAGAGAAGAGTTTACTCCTTGTTGTAACTCAGAAGTGACTCCTCTGCACGGTCTGATGTGCAGAGTATTTGGGGTTACTCCATAAATGCTGCTTTTCAAGGCATTTCATTGAAAAAAATCTCTCTTAAATCTCTGTTTTCCATTCAGGATGCTGTTCAGACACCTTTCCAGATTTAGATGAGAGAAGGAAGAGATTTGGGATGTTGAAAGCCTGGTTGAGGTTGCCCAGAGAGGTGGTTGCTGCCCCATCCCTGGCACCATTGCAGGGGAGGTTGGTTTGGGCTCTGAGCAACCTGAGATAGTTGTGGATGTCCCTGCTCAGTGGAGGAGGTTGGACCAGGTGACCTTGAAAGGTCCCTTCCCACCCAACCCATGCAATGATTCTACACCTCAGGACCCTGGTGAAATGCCTGAAGCTTCACAAATAAACATGTGTCTTACAGTCATTAGAAGCAAAATTAAATCAGAGTAATTAAATCATAATAATAATCAAGATGATCAGCTGCTAATTATGATAAACAGATTGTAAACAGCCATCTAGATTGTTGCTCGGGCTCCTCAAACTCCATCAGACTCCTATGACCAAATCTCAGTATTTCAACCTCTTGGGTTGTCTGTTCTTCCCCATTTTCAGAAGAAATGGTGACATTTTCACCAGTCTGGATAATGAAATAGGCTTCAAGAGGCTCTGATCTCATCCACATCCAAACCAGACCATAAACACCTTCTAAATTAAGTTTTACCTGTTACAAGTCATCAAAACCCAGAAGGGGATTTCCCTAAGATCTAAAATCCACACACATTTGAGCTACAAAATCTAGATTTCTGCCAATACCATCAGCAAAAAAACCCACCTTGGATTTTCACTATAATAAAAATATTACCACATTATTTTTACACCTCCTTGTAAATCACCAGCCAAAGCTCATTGAGGTATTCATTAAATTTCAACCTGAGGACACAAACTATTCTCAGCCTATTGTGAGATTATCTACGAGTTACAAAAGGTCATTTATATTCTGAAGTGATCACACACAAAAAAAGCATCTTGCTTATTTATTATAGGCCCCATCCCTGTAAAAGGAGCAGGAACCAGAAGATTAAAGCACAAAAGAATGAAAAGAGGCCGATGAGTTCTAAGACCACGGCCAAAATTTACAACCTCATGAATCCTTTCTCTACCAGGGCTTGGAAGGAATTGTCTTCTCTGCTTCACAAATACCTGTGAGGATAAAATAAATGCCAAGTGGTGTGGGGGTTGTTTCTTATTTGAGCTGCTGTTGCTCTTAAATTGATTTTTCCCAGGTTCTGCTTGCTTTGTTTCCCCTCCAGCAGTGGGAGAACAATGACATCAGTTCCCAACGCTGCCTCAAAAGGCTCATTAAAATGCAGCCTCATTAATTACTCCTGGAATTAAGTTATACTGGCGATCACTGCCTCAGATTCTTGGGGCACACAGAAGACAGAAGTCATTATCTCACCTTGAGAAAGTGGTTAAAGAAGAACAAAAGCAAGAGGCTGAGACCAAATCCTATGGGAGATACATCATGACATCTATTTCTTAATTAACACCTCAGAGTCCCAGCATGGTGGGGTTGGAAGGGACCTCTGGAGATGATCTGGTCCAACCCCCCCTTCTCCAGCAGCTCACCCAGGATCATGTCCAGGAATCTCTGCAGAGAAGGAGGCTCCACAACCTCTCTGGGCAGCCTGGGCCAGGCTCCAACACCCTTACCCCAAACAAGTTGCTCCTCCTGCTCAGCTGGAGGCACCTTCAAAGGTCATCTAGTCCAACCTCCTCCAGCGAACAACTAGAGCAGAGCCTTGGCCAACCCCACCTGGAGTGGGACATCTACCAAGTTCTCGATTTCTCCTGACCTTGATCTGTTTTGGGGGCAGAAACCTTTTATTTTCCTGCAGGTTGTGCTATTAACACCATCAGCTCTTGACCTCCTGAAGATCCATGAAGGGATATTTGAGAAGCTGGAAAAGATTTGACTCTTTCACTTGCAATAATTGGGGGAGCTGCTTGGATTTAGGGTCTATAGAACATCCCATGAGAGGGAGCTGCAAGAAACTGATGTCACCTGGTGATAGTCCACTCACTTTTTTATATGACCAATATTTGGTGGGACTTTCTCAAATTGCTTTAGAAATAGGCAAGATCCATTTTCTTCAGAAGGAAAACTTCATTTGTCTTTGTTGTTTCCACGAAATACATTCAGGCATCCCATAATTAATTTCTTATAGGAAAAAAAACCTAAAATCTAAATGTTAAGTGGTTTACAATTACAGAAATGCATTATTTGATTTCCTATCAATAATTTAACTGCCTGTAGTTTTAATTTCACACGCTATCAAGTTCTCTTGTAACACACAGAAGCTGCATCTTAATATTACAAGCAAGGAAAAAAAAAAGCTGTGAATTACATTTGTACAATTACATGATTTGTTTAAGGCCATTCTGCTCGGCTCGCTCTTAATATTTTATTTTTGGCTTCTCCACCAGAAAAATACAAGTAAATATCTTTATACACTTAACTCTGGCCTCAATTAAATCCAAGTTAACAACTTCTTAGTGGTTATTGGAGACCAAGAGGAGCTGCTGCACCTCTCAGCGGTGAAAATATCTCATGAAGAAATGGGTGGAACTTCTAGTTTAGCATCTTTCTGCATTAGTTATGTCATATCCACTTCTATAGCCTGAGAGGGAATTGGGGTATTTTGTCCTGTTATGGAAAATCTGAATTTCCCCCGTTGATTTTAATGGGCACTAGGTCAGGATTGGAAGCCACCTGCACTTACTAAGTGTTAAAGATGTTTTCTGCACCCATCTGAGGTTGTCCCAAGCCTATTTTCCCCCTATTTACTGCTGGAAAACTCATTTATTTACTTATTTCTCCAACTCCCACAAGTACTGAGGGCTCCCAGTTTGCACCAAAACACCTCCCTCCATCCCCACCAGTCTGATTTTGAAGGCCACACATCTCTAGCCACCAATCTCCCCCCATCCAGGTCCATTTTTTATGCTTGCAAGAGAAGACTGATGGAAGAGAGAATTATTCATGGCCACGTTGGTTGAGCAATGATGAGGAAAACAAATCACTGCCACCTCAGAGTGCCAGGGGGTCGTGTCTTGTACCTCATGCCCTCAAAGAAAAAAAAAAGAAATCGAGATCCTAAGGATCATTTGCCTTGAAATGCATTAATATTAAGTGTGACTACACCAGCCCCCATAAATATCCATCATATAAATGAGTTCATGGATTGGGCAATGGGTTTTCATCACTCCAAGGCAGAACAGCAGCCAGGAAGGTTTTACAGACCCCTCTGATGGTGACATCAGCAGCAAAATCCTCTGCTCAGCAATCCTTGAAACCATCAGAGGATGGGTTGGGTTGGAAGGGACCTTTAAAGGTCTGGTCCAACCCATCTATATCGAGCTGAGATGTCTTCAACCAGAGGAGGTTGCTCAGAGGCCACCCCCAGCTCCCTCAGCTGCTCCTCACCACACTCCTGCTCTAGACCCTTCACCCTCAGGTCCTGTTCTGTTGAATTTGCTATTTGGGAACGTGTGCCTAGGAATAAAAGTTCCTCTGCAGAGATCTTTGAGCCATCCATATTAATTCCCATGCAAGCCTTGGTGTTCAAAGACTTCTCATCATTATTCATCAATCACTATCCATCATTTATCTTGTTTGAAAATGTTTTCCTTATTTATTCAGAGAGAACAGGGGAAAAAAAATAAATTAATGTAAGTGGTGACATCTCATAAAAACTAAATAATGAATAACTCAAAGCACTCCAGGCAGAAAAAGCTGCTTTAGTAGGTCTGGAACACAAACAGCAAGTGAAGGTTGGTGGGGATTCTTCTTAAATGCTTCTGAGGGGCAAAAATCCATGAGAAGGTTTCAAAGCAAATAATTTCCTTATTTTCCACTTAAATTTGGGGATCCTAAAATGATTCCCCTCCATTCAAAGCTTCCACTTGGCTTAGAAATGAATAATTATGATCCAAGAACCCACATACTCTTCACCAAACAAAAATATTAAAGGATATTTAGAGAAATAAAAAAAAAAAAAAGGAGAAAAACAGCCCTGAATTTTTTCTTCATTCCTTACAGGTCTCAAGAAGGCAAAGGAATTAATTTGGCTGCAAAGATTAATGAGGTACCAAATGAATTGATGCGACTCCGGCAGCAGCAAGGTGGAGGATGATAAGTTGCTGCTGACAGGTCCCTCTAAGCTGGAGAGCTTGAAGGGGCAGGTACATATTACCCTGAATTATACCTTGGAAAAAACCCAACTCAAAGTTTTAATAGTGAAAAGAAAGAAAATAGGGTTCACTAAAAGAAATTCACCAAGATAAATCCAATAAATAAGACACTAATTGGACTTTTCAGGCTGGGTTGGGGGGTTTTCCCCAGCCATGTTGGGGGTGGTTTGGGTTTTATCTGATTTAGAATATAGAGAAATATTTAGAAAATAGAGAGAAATATTTTAGAATATAGAGAAACCCAAAATTTCCTCTAAACCTTTTCCTTTTGGAATGGTTGCAACAGGTTAAGAAAGAATTAGTTGAGGTTTATAGTGAGACATGATGTTAGATCTCTTTGGGTAACATCAAAAACACAGAACAAAGAAGTAAATAAGTAAAATAGTGATGAGGTAACTAAACTATTTATTTTTTAAGTTCAGCACAACCCATTCCTATCAATATTTGTCACTGGTGGAGATTTCAAGTGCAGTAGATGTATGGGAATGACACAAGCAGAGGTGGTAGAACCTCGAAAGGCTGTTAGGTCACCTTAAATTTGATTTAAAGGGGAGGTTCTAATAAAACTAAACAAAAATCAAATCCCAAAGGCCACAAAAACACCCAAGGAGAAGAAATCTGCACAAAATGTATCCCTACCCCTAAGTTCTCAAGGACTGGTGGGGTTCCCAAACCATCTTAAAGGAATTTTGGTGGTCACACAAGCAGAAGAAGAGTTTAAAGAGTCAGAGATGCAGTTGAAACCCTCTTAAAAATACACATTAAAATATCAGAAAGCAAATATTTAAGTAATTCTCACTGAAAATATTTTTTCTTACAGATTTAGGTATTTTTCTGATTTCTCTAGAAGAAAACTCAGTTAACATTGATTGAACGTCAGGCTAAAAGTCAGAACTAAGCCTAAATTCTGCTTCTTTTGCAATCAATGAGAAGAAATTGGTGCTGCCAGAGGGTAAATAGGGTGGACACCTCTAGATGTCTCCTCCTCAAATGCTTGTTTTCTTGCTTTGGCTGTAAAATGAGCAGGGGGTGATGAGATGACGCCAACACTTCATTGCCCAGAGTCAGAATAAGTTAAATCCAGCTTAAAAAAAAAATATTTATCATATTATTCTGTTGTGCAGAAGAGTCTCTTGCTTTTAAAGCTGTCCTGGTGCTTTAAAACATAATTTTACTTTAAAACTTGGTGTGATGATCTTTTTTAATGTGACATGATGATCTTAAAGGTCTTTTCCCTCTATGATCACTAAAATTTCTTAATAGCCAAGAAACATCCTATTTTTACTCTGCCTCTCCAGCAAAACCAACCTGGCCACGGGGTGTTTTGTAGGTTATATTTGGGAAAGCCTAGAAAGCAAAGCTTAAGGCTCTGGGATCATAAATACAAAGTTGTTCTTTCACTGCTTCCACTTTCCCCTGAATTATCTGGAGCTCCAAACACTGTACAAAAAAAAAAAAGGAGAGGAAAGATAAAGAGTCAGGGGCTGCTCAGAATTCTATGGGCATTCCCAGGCAGTTCAATGGAGATAAGAGCAGATGGACACCACAATTACCAAGCCTCTCTAACATGTATAAATTCTCACTGAAGAAGGGTTTTTACTCTATTTTCCAAGCAGGCCAGGTCTAACTGCACATAATTCCCTTGCAAGGAGAGCTCTGGCTAGTGCAGAGCCATATGTGCATCAACTCCAAAGGTAGAACCTTCTGGTTGCTTCCAGTAGATATATTATTTTTATTCAGGTTGCATCAAATTGAGCAGCTTTGCTAAATTTCCAGCTGTACACAGACATTTCCTACCCTCCATCCCCCCCATTGAGAGGCTCAGTGGTGACAATGGGCATGTCCCTGCTTTAAAAATACCTTTTTGTTCTCATTAAGGGAAAGCCCCAAAGCATTCCAGTATTTTACATTTCTGCCTAAACATCTGTTACCTCCTCCAGCTGCCCGAGAATTTTACACTGTTTGAACCTTCTGTACAAAGAAAACATTAAATACCACAGGCAAAGATGGGATTAGAGGTGCTGAGGTTGGAAGAAACCTCTGGAGAACATCTGGTTCAGCATCTCCAGCTCCTGGACCAGGCTGCCCAGGGAGGTGGTGGAGTCACCATCCCTGGAGAGGTTCAACAAATGAGTAGATGTGGAGCTTCAAGGTCTAGGGGTCAGGGAGCTGTTGGACAAAGGTTGGATTTAATGATCCTAGAGGTCTTTTCCACCCTAAATGGTTCTATGGAGGCAGAGTCAACCACAGCAGGTTGCTCAGGGCTTCCTAGCTCATGGTTTCCATCCTAAGGCTTGTGAATCACTCAATTATTGCTCCTCCAAGATATTTAAGAAAGGCAGAGTCACACTTGCCAGACTTCAGGCTGTATTTGTGCTATTTCTGGAGGTGTTAATGCCTGGAAATTCCCTAGGTGCTCACAAACCAAGAAAACTCCTGATGTGGGTGGTGAGATCTTTACTAAGTATTGTCAGCCAGGAGCTGCAGCCTCTGCAAGTTTTCCAGTGAATTGAGTAAGAACGAGTCACTACATCCCATATACTCATTACTACAGCATGGGCTACAGCAGAGAAAGTGCCCATCAAATGTGCAATGAAGCCCATTTGGGTAAAAACCTTATTTTCTTCCATTTCAGAAGGAGACAAAAGCCACAAGGATGCTCCACAAGCAATGGACAACCTGCATCTCTCCTCTAGCCTGGGATACCCCCATTCCAGCTCTGCCCAGAGAAAATAAAGATATTTGTATTAGAAAGTGAATTAAATAGAGAAGAAACATGCTGTATTTGACATATAACATATTTCAGCATCTTTCTTAGGAGCTTCATAGATAGACACACACAGAGGAGAAACTCCTAAGAGTGCATTAAAAATACAACTTGATTTCTATGATCACCAGTGCAAAAGAAAACTGCAAAGAAGCATCTGCCCTCCTGGAGAGTTAGTAATATTTCCCAGGCAGTCTGGAATCATTGAATTCCAGGAAATTCAGCCTGGAGACAAGACCTTCTTCAGCCTTCCAGTACCTGAATAACCCCACAAGAAAGCTGGGGAGGGACTTTCTTTGCTGTTCCTTCCAAAATGTGAAGTAGGAGGTTTCTCTCCTTGTTTCTATGGTAAAAAAAAAAAAAGGAAATAAAGGAGCTTTGTATCACAGGGCATTTTGTGAAAACTTGGGAAGTGACTTGTATTTGCATCAGTTTCTCTGCAGTAGAGGAGAGGAATCAATAGAGGTTTTTTTCCATCATGATTTGAAAAGATAATTTTCAGCCCTTTCAAGAGCTTTTATTTGCAGCACGGAATAAATGCAAATTGATTGTTGGAGATAGTGAAGAGAATAAACTAAAGCCAGAGACTTTTTGAGTGTATCTTCTTACAAGGCTGGAATAAAAAGAGAGGCCCCAGGAGGAGATATCTATGAGCAGAACATCTTCAGAGTGGCAGTTCCAAAACATTACCCGTGTTAGCTTTGCAGGGATTCCTCCTGCCCATTAGCAGAGGAACATTATCTCTGCAGCCCAGGTTGCCATGTAGCTCAAGGAGCCGAGTTTAAATTAATAATGTCTATTTGAGTTCATTTCATGGAGGGAGAGCAAAGATTTATAAATGTTCTCGGGGAGGAAAAATAGGCAAGAGGTGGTTCCAGGTAGGGAAGTCAGCAGGTAGAATGTGTTGTGTTAGTAAGGACTATATATTTGAGATATTTATGGATTTTGGACCACACTGACTGTATTGAGTGTTCCAGAAATAACCTCATTTTACTCTGACCTGGGTTAGATTCTGTCGTGTTCATTTGGGTTCCTGCTTCTCCATGGGTCTGCCTCTTTTCCTTGCAGACCAAGATGATGTTCATGCCACAAACCTGACCTGCCAGTCCAAATTTCCATAGGGGATCTACTTCTAACAGTCCTAGATAACTAAGAGCCTGGAGGAGCCACCTCTCACTCCAACCTGCACTAGATCATAGGGATAAAATGTCAGGAGTTGTAGAATCATAGAATGGGTCAGGTTGGAAGGGACCCCCAGGTCCCTCAGCTGCTCCTCACCACACTCCTGCTCTAGACCCTTCTCTGGCCACACTCCAGCCCCTCAAGGTCCTTCTTGGAGAGAGGAGCCCAAACCTGACCCCAGGATTCGAGGTGCAGCCTCCCCAGTGCCCAGTCCAGGGGCACAATCCCTGCCCTGCTCCTGCTGCCCACACAAGCCAGGATGAGGCTGGTTTCTGAGGAATTAAATGATATTGTAGCATAGTCAAACAGAAGTGTTGACCCTGTGTGATGCCTGGAGGTGGAAGGCAGCATGAAGCAGCTTCACCATGAAGGGTGAGAGCAGATGAAGGCAGAAGGATTCCTGCTGTTCAGCTGGGATGGCTCCATGCAGAGCTGCAGGGGCCACCCCAGCGGGGAGCCCTTTGCCATCCCTGTGCTGCATTAATTCCTTTCCTAGATTTCAAGCTGGTATCATTTAAAAAATTTACTAGGAGGCTGCAGTTACCAGGGATGAGGCTTCTTTTTCTATCGGTAACAAGTGTCTGGAAAAATTAAATCTTTAGGTATCACGAAATGAAGAACAGCAAAATATTTAGGCAGAGGAAAATTGGGATTTGTTTCCTTCAGTGGCAATACATTAAAGACTGAGAAAGCAAGTCCCTCATGTACTGAAATCATTTTGCCATTCAAGGAATTACACTGAAAAACATCACACAACCTTACTGGAGGCAGAAAGAAAAGAGAATATCCTTCTACAGACAAAATGAAGGACAAAAAAATTACACATAATACAAAAAAAAATAATCAGAGCGAAGGAAAACGTTTGTTTGCCAGCTGAGTGCTGCCAGCAAGGCTCCAAGCACAAGCTCTTGAGATGGAAAACACACAGCCAAGCATGACTTGCATTTGTGTAGCCCAAGTGGAACCATCCCAGACCATTGCTGGCCATGCTTTTAACCCCTTGCAGCTCTGCAATCATCCCTATGAGGGTTTGAGGACAAATTCCTCGTGGTATATGATGTCCTGCTTTGGTATGCCATTATAAATGATAATTAAAAAGCCTTTAATTTCTTCTAGATGTGTCCTCTCAATGTCTCTATCCTTAGAAGACTCCCTGAATACTGCACAGCAACAGCCAATCCACCATCTGCTCAGCGGTCAGCTATTGAATGATTAATAAGGAATTAAAGGCAATTAATTATGTCAATCACATGAGTACACCTAGGCCTTGCTCCATTGCTTTCCTTAAGCTTATAAGGAGAAATTTCTTCTTTCCACATTCTTTTAGCCTGGTCTGCCCAATTTATCTTCTGCCAACTCCACAAGAAAAAATTCAGTGTATGAAGTAAATCATAAGATGCCAGGATTAATATAGGGATTGTTACCAACCCTTTATCAAAACCAGTAATATTTGGCTATTCAAATAAGAGGGAATAAAGAAAAACAAATTTACTACAGAAACCATTCAAGAGCAAGAAGCTGCCCAGACTTAAGCCTGATCTATTTACTATGCAGGTAAATTAATCAATAGCTTGAAGAGCTTGGAAATTAATTTGTTTGCTACAAAGCTTTAATATTCTGCAAAGAAAGGGTTTGCTGGTGATTAGAGTTGTATTTAATTAAGGAAAACCAGACAAACATCCTCCAAAAACTCTTCTGGTCACTGTGACCATGCATCTGTGCCATCACTTCAGAATGAAATGAATTAAATGAGATTTAATCCATTCTCATTCTCTTAAATGAGATTGAAGAACCAAATCCACCCAAGACTTTGATTCCTACTTTAGATACATCCCTTGTGCTTACAGCCATACCAGAAATGAGGGTTAGGGTTTAAAACTCCTGAAAAAACACCTATCAAGGGGTTTGCCTTTATTTGTCCCACCTCAAAGGGTGGAGACAACTGCAGGGACATTGAGTCCATCTGTGGAGCTCCAGCAGCTCAGCAGAGCCCTGCAGCTGGAGCTTGGATGGTTGAGTCAGGGAGTGTAACTGGGAGGGTTTAGAGGGTGGCTGTGGAATCAGGGAGAGATGTCTGGGTACCTTCAGCACCTCGGAGAGCTCCTCCTGGAGGAGATCTGAGAGGCTGGTGCCTTCCACCACTGAACACCACAGAGCCTGCAGCTTATTCCTTTGAAACACCAGAGCCACTTTTCCTCCTCCTCCTCCTTCCCCAACCTCAGGGAGATCAGAGACACGTTTGTAGGCACAGGCTGAGCAAGAACTTGAAGCAGAAGCCCAAAGTTGAGCCTGTGGAAGTTCAGAGGCTGCTGGCACCACTCAAAGGGACAACATGAGCAGGAAAACCTATGGAAACATGGGGTTTAAATGTCAGTTTTCTCCCTTTGCTACAAGAAGATCTATACCCTGCATTTCAGAGAGATCTCAACAGATTTGATGCTTAATGTTGAAGAATTTATTGGGGTATTTTTAGCATTGCTTTGCTGCCTTTCCTTCCTGGGGAGGGGGGATCTCCAGGCTTTAACTATCCATCTAGAGGAGGCCCAGAGGCAGCAGTAATTCTTGGGGTCCAGGTGACATTTGTGAACCTCTGGAGCTCAGCTGCTCTCGTGCTTTATGACACGTGCAGAACCACTTGGGGGGATTAATAACCCACTACCTGCCTGGAATGAGAAATCTTCCTTCAGTCTAACATCTGCCCATCTCTCCTTTCTACCTCTTCAGCCATTTTCCCCTCCTGTGTGATGAGGGGAAATTTTAATCAGGAGAAGAAAAGTCATGGAGTACTTGAAAATTAAGCCTAATAATCTAATTAGGAGCTCCTGAGGTCTGTTTTAGAAGGAAACCTCAAGATTGACTGACAAGGGGTAGATACAAAGTGCTCAGCTTCATGTAGAAGCCAGTTTAGCCACATCTGACATATTTAGCAATAAATATTTCCCTAAGATCATAAATGCACATCCCCAAACATGGAAACAAGTTTATCTTAGACCTGATTCTAGATGATTATCAAATAATTCTGCCTGAAAACACAGGAGCCATCTACATGAGATTAGACTGAGGAAACAACTGGACTTATCTTCACTCTTCCAAGGCAATGAACCAGGTTTTCTATGTGGTTACAAGGCAGACACCCCATCCCTGGAACCATCCCAGGTGAGGTTGGATGGGGCTCTGAGCAACCTAACTGATGTCCCTGCTCAGTGCAGGGGGGTTGGACTAGATGAGCTTGGAAGGTGGTTTCCAACCCAAACCATTCTGATTCACTGGGCATGACCTGTCCTTGGACTTGATGATCTTAAAGGACCTTTCCAACCATAGAAATTCCATGAGGGGAGTGACTGAATGCTTGGCATAGACCATAGGACTCATCTCCTCTTAAAATCACAGGTAACCATCCAAATCCTGAACAGGTATCAAGGCATCCTGGACATTTCCAGCAAGAACATCCCTTCTGAGACTGAATTCAAAGCCCTGAGCCTCACTAGCACTCAGCCCAGCTCCTGAATTGTCTATTTTTCTTTCACAACTGGTTGCTAACGCCGCCGCTCAGCTCCGGGCACCGAAACCAATGAATCAAAGATAATGAGCCTGACATGTCACCTCACAAAACACTGGGAAAAAAAAAAAAACCCAACACCCTCAGTTCCACACCGTTGCCTCCCTCAGCTTCAGAGCTCCAGCTTTATTGTGTTGTTGCTATAAGCTTCACAGCTGAATGGCCACGTTGCTTCCAAGAGGTGCTTTTCTTCAGACCTTTCATCTCCCCAGCACTGGAGAGAGGCTCTGAGGGTATGTTAAGAGCTTAGCAGGAGCAAGATGCTTCAGAAATGGGGTTTTATGTGAGTACATCGCTCATTTTTAAACTTATTTATGTATGTTCAATAAAAACACAGCCAAGAAAGAAGTGTGAGCAAATGTGAAGTGTTTGAGAAGTCTGCAGTGTGGATTTTACCAGCTCTTCCCAGTGGATGTGGCTCATCTGCTTACTGGAGACCTCTGCTCCTCCAGGACTCCAGGTCCAAGTTGATTTCCAAAGGTCCAAAGGCCTTTTATTTGGATATCATAGAATCAGAGAATGTTTCAGGCTGGAAGGGACCTCTAGAGGTCTTCTGGTCCAACCCCCCTACACGTGTAGGGACATCTCTACCTAGGGCAGGCTGCTCAGAGCCCCATCAAGCCTGACCTTGAGTGACTCCAGGGATGGGGCCTCCACCACCTCTCAGCTTAATTAGCACTATTAATTCAAATAAAACCCAAATGGTGCAAATTATTCTCCCCCTGTTGCACCCTCTCTGGAAGTAAAAGCATCTCATTTCTCTGCATTTCATTTGGAGCCTGAAAATGGCACCATTTTCACCAGAAAAATGCATTCTATGAGTTTCCTGTATTTTAAATAAATGCATTTTCCACTAGTCTATTCTGCCCTGACTGTATTTATACTAATAAGGGAATTTTTTGCCTTAAATGCTTCTAAAAATACAGATAACACCCTCCCCATTGTGTGAACCCATTATCTGCCCTGGGGAAGTTGGTTTATCTGCTCAGCTGCTATCCCAGGACTCCTGCTCTAGTGGGAGGTGTCCCTGTCCATGGCAGGAGGTTGGAACTAGATGATCTTGAAGGTCCCTTCCAACCCAACCCAGTCTACGATCAGAGACCTCATATAAACCACAACCAACTTCAGTGGGGTGAAAACTCAATCAGAACCGATCAAAAAACCTTGTCTGTGAAAGTTCCACCACTTGTTGGTGCCTCCAGCCACGCAGCTTTCAGCCTTCCAGCACTTCTCTCCCAGCCATGCTTCTATCTTTGTTTTTAATGCTTTTTTGGGGGTTTTAGCTTCATTATTGCAGCATAAAGGGAACGTGGGCTTGGACAGATGGCTGCTGAGTAGCTGGAAGCAGAAGTGTGACCACGCTGCTGATCCAGCAGCCCCTGCTTTGGAGGCCACCAGTGGTTTTTCTCTGCAGCACTGCTGCTGAACTCCTTCCAAGCACCTCAAGAAGAGATACAGAGAAGAATAACACTGCACCCAAGGAAATCACTACCTTTGTTATCAGTGGATTAAAGCACCTCGCTAATAATAGAAGCAATTAGAAGCACGTTGCTTGTGCAGCTCGCTAACGAGCTCTTTATTCCTGTTAGCAGGGAGGACTCTACATCAGTCACATCCAATTTGCTCCCCACTTCGGGAGGAAAAGAAGAGTTAGTTGGGTTATATTTAACTAATTAAGATGCATTCAAGGAGCTCAAGCCCAGCATATGGCAGGTGTTAGTCGGCATTTAGCAGGAAGGAGCAGAGGGTTCTTCTGCAGCTCCTAGGAAGGAGCAAGAAGTGTCTAAGCAGCTATTTCACACACGACTAGTTGTGGTGAGGTTCACTAATCAGCACCAAGAACAGCAAAAATAAGGGAATAGCCAGAATGTGGGTGACATTTTACCCCCTTCTAAGCTTTCCTGCACTCAAACAGCCCCTTCACAATCAGGAGCTTGGCTGTTGAGTGTCTCCAGGGCAAGGTCTTTGAGCTGTTAAATGATGCAAGGATGAGGAGCTCCAGCTGAAAGAACCACGCCAGAATATCAGCTCTCTATTCACAGGGTGTCCCATGAAGCAGGAGATCTGGGCTTGATGCTGAGAAGATCCGAACCTCAACCTTCCCTGACCCCACGTGGGTATAGGTTGTAGGGGAGGGTTCCTGTATTTTATTCAATACATTCCTCCAAAAAGCTTTTTTTTATATCTCTAATCATCTTATAACCACAATTATTCTGACAAAAAGCTTCTCGAGGTGCTCACAGGGAATAGATCAAGGCACACGTGCCAAACCAGCAGCAAGACCCAAACTCCTGCAGAAACATCCATTTAAAGTGCAAATGTTGGGCTGAAATACATAGTTTCAAAGCCACAAGAAAGGATGTTATGCTAGGATGGAACAGGTTGCCCAGAGAGGTCCCAGGTTGGAAGGGACATCAAGGAAGGTTCACTAATATTTTCAGCAATTAGAGCTCAAAAATCAATTTGTACCTTGGTCCAAGTCCTTTCACTCCCACGTGTGCCAGAGAAGGGAAGCAAAGCAAAGAGGAAATTAGAGTTTTAGAGTCTGGAGACCACAGAGAGAAAAATAAAGGACTGGAACATGAAGTTATGACATGAATTGTGTGTTTTCAGTAAAAGCTGAGGAAGCTCAAGGGGGAAATCAAAGCCTGAACAGGCAGGTACAAATTCTTGATGTTCTTTATGTATAGATTGTGTTTTTTCCAACATGAAACATCCTCCTAGCTTTGATTGCCTTTTGATGAAGAAACACCATCTGATACCAGGTAAAACATGGTTTGCAAGGCACAGGACAAGAGGAAAGGCGATTTTTAGTGCCTAATGAAAGCAAAAGGAAGCTAATCCACCCTATGCTAATTCCCACTTAATTCCTGTATGGTCAGCAAGCACAAACACCATCAGTTTCACACCAAGGAAGAGATTTCCCAGGAAGAAAAGCAGCAGCAGGAATATCCCTGCCAGACATATCCCCTTGTTTGTCCATCAGGAGAAACAGCTCCAGGGGCCATCCAGGACCTGAACCCAACCAGCACGGGGGGAGTCACAGCTCCAGCTTCTCCAGATAATTATTTTCTCCTCCTGATATGCTAATAGACCTAAATTAATGCTGTTCTTACACCTCTAGACCAGCTCAAAATCTGCCTATCCAGCTAGTAAATCAAATTTGGGATTTTTTAAGCTTCAGGAATTGTAAAGTCTGGTGTAAATGCAACTGTATCTAAGTGTTCTTCATTTATGGTCATTTTCAAAGCTTTATTTTATTTTTTTAATGACAAACCATAATATTTCCTTATGGAGGAGACAGCCAATGGGTTCTGAAACGGCACCTGAGCTCCCCACTCCATGAGGAACCCATCATGAATATCTCCCACCACCATCTCTATTCATCACCTCCCACAAATCCGGATGCTAAACTCCAAATAGCCTCTATTTTGGCAGATATAAAAAAAGCCCAAACCCCCCAGATAACACCATCTGTATTTGAACATAATGTTTACAGCTCAAAGGCTCTGAAATAACAGACATTTGGTAGGTTGGGAAAACTAATTGATATATTATGCAGATGAGACGCTGGAATTGTTACACTAAGCCCAGAAAATGCTGTATTTATTTTTAAACACTCTATTTTTAGGGGTGTTTTTTCCATCTTCTAGTCTAGCATTGGGTAAGGAGACAGGAGGAGTTTCAAACACTTCACCAAAGAGCTGGAATAATGAATCCAGAGCCTGAATTATCTACTTTATAGGACCCTCTTTCTTGCTCAGATAGAGGAGCCTTGAAGGCATCTATTATATTCACTGCTGTAATTCATTCCAGTGGTCAAAAACCTGCTAAAGAAGTTAAAAACCCCCATAATTCAAGAATATTCAGCACACTGCATAGATACAATGATTGAAAGCAAAGTATTATAGTAGGAAGAGCTTTAGGCACCACTTCCAAGATCTCAAGTGGGAGAACCTACCTCAATCAACACAATTATTTCAGGGCAAGCATCTTATTGTCCAATGTCACCAGTTTTTTTTAAATTCTACTTATTTGGAAGGATATAATGTAAAGTGAAGAAGCACAAAAGCAAAGGGGAATGGGATTCAGGCTGCAAAATCAAAAATCAGCTGCTTTCAACAACAAAAACACCCTCAGAGTTTGATCTGGAGCTAAAAAATGTACCTATAGCTTCTAAATTAAATATAAATAAATATTCATTATGGGTTCAAATACATTGTGCTTAGAATCAGCTGCAACCCACAAGATCTTTTCAGAAATTAATTCAGAACTCTTCTTCCTTAGTAGATTTTAACCAATATAATTGTATACAAAATATATACACCTATATATATATATACACACCCCCCAATATAAATGTATACAAAATATATACACCTATATATATATATACACACCCCCAATATAATTGTATACAAAATATATACACCTATATATATATACACACCCCCCAATATAATTGTATACAAAATATATACACCTATATATATATACACACACCCCAATATAATTGTATACAAAATATATACACCTATATATATATACACCCCCCAATATAATTGTATACAAAATATATACCCCTATATATATATATACACCCCCAATATAATTGTATACCAAATATATACCCCTATATATATATATACCCCCCCCAATATAATTGTATACAAAATATATGCACCAATATACAAAATATATATACAAAGTATATTACCTATATATATATATACACCAATATAATTGTATACAAAATATATGCACCAATATACAAAATATATATACAAAGTATATTACCTATATATATACACACACCAAGATAATATATACACTAATATACAAAATATATATACAAAGTATATTACCTATATATATATATACACCAATATAATTGTATACAAAAGAAGTCCTGCCTCCGGAGTGTTGACTTCAAGCAATTGCATCTTCTAGCCCAAAGTGTCCAGACTAAACATTCCCCCTGTGTCCAGATTAAACCACTTGAAGCCCTCTTAGATATCTCTGAGTAGCCACATCCCATCACCGCAGAGGTCTCCAACCCCCCAGAGCACCAGGTACCTGCCTGGGAGCCACCGTGTTGAGGAAACTCCCCCGGTGATGGGTCAAGAGCTCTCCAGCTGATGATGAGCATCTACCAGAGCTCAAAGCCCCCCCTAGTGCCACCATAACCAGCAGAGAAGAGGTTCCTCCTCTTCTCTCTTGCCTTTTATTGGCTGCTGCAGGTGATTGGTGAGTTCAAAGCAGCCTGATGACTAATTAAGCCATTCTTAGTCATTTACAATGTCCTCATCTCCAACACATGGAGGCCACCAACAGCTCTGCTCACTTGCTGTCATTCTGTGGTGGAACCAGGACCCCTTGCTTGCCAACACCAGGAGATGCTCCTGATTCCATCAGCTGCCAAATCATGAGTCACCTACAAAGAGAAATGGTCTAGAGAGAATAAAATGTTTCTGTAGCCACCTCTCTGCTGTTATAATGTGCTTGAGATTCATGGGGAGCAGATCAGGACATTCCTTTTATTATTTTGTATATTAATTTATATTTTTTCCTGGCCATAATTTAGACATTTTATCTATTATTTTATATATTTTATATGTTTTATGTTGCATGTTATGTTTTCTGTTTTCTATTTTCTATTTTATACTTCATATTTCATATTTTAGACTTTATATTTTATATGTTATGTTTTCTGTTTTCTATTTTATATTAAACAAGACATTCTTTAGCCCTGCCTTTGTGGAGCATATTTTGGGGGGAGTTAATGGCTGGAGCCAGGGAGATTTATTTAGGGAGGTCTCTGCTGTTTGACCCCCATGTGGACAACTCCCCAGAAGCACCAGAACCACCAGAGAATTAATATTTCATCTACCTTGATATATCCAAATAGAACATCATGGTTCACATCTTCACCTGGTGGGAAGTTTATCATCCTCCTGATGGATGGCAGCTGAATAAATCATTTATAACAAGTTATTTTAGGGAGAAAAGGTGGGTTTGGGGGTTTTTTTTGCACATTGTACATCAGGATGGGGCAATTTTCTCTTCTCTGGGGGATTATCCCCATCCATTTGGTGGGAAATCAAGGTGGGAGAGAAGTTACCCAGAGCCTCCCTGCAGGTAGGATCCATAGGGATGATCCTCAGGTAGGATCCATGGGGATGATCCTCAGGTAGGATCCATAGGGATGATCCTCAGGTAGGATCCATGGGGATGATCCTCAGGTAGGATCCATAGGGATGATCCTCACCCCTTCCACTAATGATCCTTGAGGTCATAAAATCCTGCAGGTCACGGAGCTTTGGGTGGTACAAAGTGAAGCTTCAACCAAGGGGCTCCAAAACAAGCTGGGAAATAAATGGCCAGGGAAAAAAAAAAAGGTTTCAAGTTGAGGAAAGAGGGATCATGAATTTGGGTTGTAAAGGAAAGCTGGATGTGCAGAGTAAAGCAATAATTGTAATAATTTAGCTGGGAAAAATACATTGTTAGGTATTTATCTAGTTTATTTAGGTATTTATCTAGTTTATTTTACCAGCACGGCAAGAACAATTATTTCCTTTAACTATGATATCATAAATACCTTGTCAGGTAAAATAAATAACTTGTCAGGCTACTAATGGCATCCAATACTTTCAATATTTGAAATATTCTGCTTGAAATCCTGTACTCAAGGATTTCTTTAAGGAACTTTATTAGTTATTAAAAGATTTTGGGAGGGTTTTAGGTTAGGTTTCTAAAGAAAAAGAAATATTAAATTATCAAAATAGTTATATAGATATATATTTATCATATATCATATATATTTTT
>VYZX01001322.1:43196-66617 GCA_013401335.1 Brachypteracias leptosomus
CCCTCCAAACCTCCCCTTTTTCTTCTGCCCTTGGCTGCTTTTATGGGAAGAACCCTGCATGATAAAGCTCTGTTGTGAGAAGTTTATACCCAGCCATAAAAATTCCCGGCAGGATTTTGTTCCCGTGTCTTTTTTTCTTTCTGAAATTGTATTTAAGTGCCTCAGCAGTTTCCACATAAAGAGGGGAGAGACTCGAGCAGAGATGTCCCCAAATACAGATCTTAAAAACAGCATAAAAACACTGAAAAATAAATCTGTTATCACTTAGATCCTGCTTCATCCTACCTCGTTTACTCCAGTTTCATGCCTCAACCATAAACAAGGTGGTAAATTCTTCTTCTGGGTCTTTTCTTACCTTCTTTCCTTGGTCCAATAATTCAACCCATGCATCTTGACTTGGCTCCCGCCAGAGTAAAACTCAGGATAACAGAATTGGAGAAGACTTTAAGATCAAGTCCAACCATGATCTAGCTCTACCAGCCCCACTTCTACCCCATATCCTTGAGCACCATATCTAGATGGGATTTAAATGCAGCCAGGGATGGTGATACTCCAGGTGAGGAACCTTCTCTGGTGTCCTCAATGTCCTTTCCTCCAACCCTCCACCACTCCCTCTTCCCCCAGGATTAGAGATCTTCTACTCCTTGCTTTGCCTTTGTCCATAAATGAGTTATTTAGAAGCCAGTCACATCTTGATGTCCTCCAAGATGACCAGATCTTTCTGCACCTCCTTGTTCTCCTGAACTTCACCGTGATGGGGATGTGAAGATGGAAGCCCTTGGAGACTTCTTTGTGTCATTTATATTGCAAATCTGGATGCTTCCCCAAAATCCCATTAATAGTAATGGGCTATTTATGAGTTTATTAATAAAAGGACTCCAAGGGTGTCATTTCAGCCCATGGCACCTTCTTGGGTTAATAACCCAAATGCCTGAATTAAGATTTATATAATGAAACCTTCAGGGGTTATTGTCATTTTGCTTAAATCCCTTTTCTCCCAAGTCCTCCAAGTAAACAGGATTTTTGCAGCACCAAAACCTAATGGCTCCTGAGAAGCCATTCCCCTCATCTGTGCAATAATATGCGTGTTTAACTGCAGCTAAATCCATTTTTAATGTCTTTGTGCTGTTCCAGGGGAGACCAGCACGTCCCTTGAGCCAGCAATAAGGGTTTATTATGTTGATTTTCATGTAGTGTTTCCCTTTCCTTCATAGCAGGAAGAAATGAAGCCATAAAATCTACACTCGAGCAAAATTATAGATTGCACCTAATCCCACAAAATAGGGGAAATTAAGAGTATAAAAGGACTGAGGCTCAGCTCGTTTGGCTTGTAATTAAAGCAAGGAGGTCACAGATTGGAGAACCTGTTATTAATGCTGATTAGGACCATTAGGACACAAGCCTCAACCCACTTTTGGGCTCCCCAGTACAAGACAGACATGGACATACTGGAGAGTGATGGTGACACTGGAGCTTCTCTCCCGTGAGGAAAAGAGGAGGGAGATGAGTTCAGAGAAGAGAAAATAGGGTTGAGAGGGGGTTTTTTCAGAAGAAATTCATTTATTCAGAGTAGACACCTGGTGGTGGCCACCAGCCAGAAGCTCTCCACCAGTTTTTTCCCACCTCTAGGGCTGGACATCCTTTATCTGCCCCTCAACAACCAGGACTCAAACATCTCTACCCAACACCTTGGTAAAACTTTTAGGACTGCCACAAAAACCCTCAGGGGAGAGGAAGAATCTTTCCATCAGAAAAAAGCTCCTTTTCTGCTATTTTATCAGCCAGCACCAGCAGCCAAGGTGTCTGCTGAGCTCCTCCTGATGGCACCACAGCTCCAGAAGACCAGGGGCTCGAGTACCACTCTGCAGCTCTTTTTATTCCAATTTCCAGCCTCTTTCCAAGAGCTTTGGCCCGAACTAATCACTCAAACCAGCCAGGCACTGTCAGGGGCCTTGGCAAATCTCTGCTTTTCACTGCCTGCAGCTCCTCTGGGGTTTTTTCTCCAGGAAAATTCCTTTGTGCTTCCAGGTATTTCTTCTAATCCTTCCACGTACACACTTGCTTTTGTTTTCTGTGCTTCTGTGGGTTTTTTTTCTGGGCTTATTTCCCTTTTTTTTTTCTTTTTTTTCTTCCCCCTTTTGTAAAGCTTCTCATTTAACACCAACAGAAAAAAACCACCTTATTCTAGTTGAACTCAAATCTTTCTCCCAAAGCTTGTTTTCCAGGGGAAGAAAATGCATCTAGCAGCAAATTGTGATGCTCATCACTTTATAACTCCTGATTCAGGCTGTCTTGTGAGAAAATCACTGCTCAGCTGTCCATCACCTCAGCATCTGAGCCTGGGAGCTGCAGCAGCAACTCGTGCTGGGAGGAGGAATATTTCAAACCCAGTCACTCAAATAACAAGAGCAAATGTAGATAAATAAATCATTCAAAGCCAGGTTTCCTTCCATGGCTGAGAAGGGGGGGGAACAGGAACAGGAATATGGTTTAGCTCCTGGAAAAGATGGACTGAGGTGCCAGGAGGCAACACTTGGAGAGCTGCAGCCTTCCAAGGGGAGCTGGGGTCCCAGTGGTCAGGAAGGGGGGATTTTGAGCAGCTAATGAAGATTTGGGGCACCACATCCAGCCTGGTTGTCCCTTTTAGGAATGGGTACAACTTGCAGAAGTTCTAAAGCACTTTAGGAAGTTAGAAGGTTCTCCTGCCCCTGAGCTCCACTGTAAAACACTGCACAAGCTCCTTTCATCTTTAATAATTCCATAGTTATTGCCCCATAACTTTCCTGGTCATGAACTCCAGGCATAAAATTGAAAAGATCAAGAAACCCAGAGAGTCATTAATAAGATGCTTTCAAATCATTGCTTCACAGGCACTAATTGAGGGACTGAGACACCCCTTGGATGGCTGGGAAAAGATCCTGAGGGAGGAGGAGGAGAGAGGAAGAGGAGGAAGAAGGAGGGAGGAGGAGGAGGAAGGAGAAGGAAGAAGAAGGAAGGAGAAGGAAAGAGGAGGAAGGAAGGAGAAGGAAGGAGGAAGAAGAAGGGGCCCCCATCCTCAGCAAACTCCCCCCTTTATGAGCACGACATTTATGGGATGGGATCCACTTGGTACCCAGCTCTTGGCTTTCACTCCTCCCAGTTTAAGCTCTGGGCTGACTGGGAACTGCTGCTGGGCTGCAGGCCATGGCTGGCCCAGGATCCCCCCCCAGAAATGACAGAAGGAATATTTCAGAAGTGGTGATTGATTCACCAACCCCAACTGGAGATGATAAAATCTCCACGGGCTCTTCACACACAAAGAAATATTTCCCATTATTCCGTGCTGGGAACAAAGTTTCCAGTGCCACGAGCACAACCGAGCACTGACCCAACCAACATCAGGCTCACACCACAGATAATTTATGATATTAATTACATCTGGCTGGAAACTCACAGAATAAGCAATATTGGGAGCACTGTTTTTCCTTGGAAATATAAACCATTGACATTATTGATTGATTCCAAGCCTGCTGATAAAAACCCTTCTGTCCCCAGAAACCTGTTCTGCTGCCTTCTGCTTTTCTTCCCCCTCATCTTTCTCACCTCCCAATTTTAATATTTTTATTTTAATGTCATTTTTCTATTCAAAGCAGCCAAATTTTGGTTGCATTTGTTTAGTCCCATGTGACCCAACCCTTGGAGGAGCAGATTTGGCTCCTCTAATGAGCCCTGTGAGGTTTGGGTGTTCTCCTGCACTGGGAAATTTCCCTAAATAAATATGCTAGAATAGAATAATTGTTGGAATAATTATACCTTAAGAGTTATTTTGGTCTCCCCCCCACCGTACGAACTCTCACAATCTGAAATAATTAATTTTTTCCCCCATCTGGAGGTGGATGGAGATAAATCTGAAAAAATCATCATTACAATCTGGAATAAATTTCCACAGGGGGCCTTCCATTGGAATAACTTTTCGGGAATAATGAGGCCATCACTGTTCTCCTGGCAGCCTTCCAAGACTTTGTAGAGGGTTATTTATTCTATTTGCCAAGCACCACACCAGCCAGGGGCACATGGAATCATCCTAGACTAGTTTAGGTTGGAAGGGACCTTCAAGATCAGCTCATTCCACCCTCCAGCCATGGCAGGGACACCTCCCACTAGACCAGGACACCCAGGACCTCATCCAAGCTGGTCTTCAACACCCCCAGGGATGGAGCATGGTGCTTTGGGGGGCACCTCAAGTCCCTGCAAAGCAATAGCCCCTGCTAGGAGATCATAACTCTGGATTAGAACCACAGAATCACTTTGGTTGGGAGAGATCTTGAAGATCAGGGAGTCCAACCGTTAACCCTGGGTTTAACTATCCCCTATATTCTGCTGCAATTCCACTAAAGGATCCTATAATTCTAATAAACCCCAACAATTACCATTCCAAACCTACTCATCCATCAGTATCTACTCATCTACTGAGGGTTTCAGGGGTTTTGCTGCACCTGAGCCAGCAGCACACAAGGAATCCATGCAGCCAGTGTCTTATATTTGCTGTATTTTAAAAGGTAGGTCCTTAATACTGCTCAAAATCTTCACTGAGCCTCTCAAAATAAATTTAGCTGATCAGGAATAAATGAAACATTGGGGTGTGGAGCAGAGCCACAAGGAAAACATGTTTTCCTTGCTTGAAAAACACATTTTCTACTCCAAAACATTTTCTTTCTGGGTGGCTTTGCTCTGTGCAATGTTTAACCAAGTGCACTGACAAGATGCAATCTCTTCTGAATGAGAATTTTGAATATATATGGTTAAAGCAGCCAAATGAATCATGCAGGAGGTCCACGTTCCTCCTCCTTTTTACCCAATGATATTTACCCAATCCTAAGGAAATTCACAGGTTTACTCTAAACCTGCATGTGAAAGATTCTTCTGGTTTCTTTGGGGTTTGTTTTTTTTGCTGCTGTCCAGGGTTGTGAAGGGCTGGGCAGGGCAGTGGTGGAGTCCCCATCCCTGGAGGGGTTTCCAAGCCCTGGAGATGTGGTGCTGAGGGCCATGGTTAATGGTTGGACTCCATGAGTCTCTTCCAACCCAAACGATTCTGTCGTAATATGCAGACAATCGAAATGCTGAAAAATACCAGAAAAAAAAGGGCTCTTTAACACATTCATCCTCATCTCCTGCTGCTGTCTAGCACCTGGTCCATCTCCACGGGCCACCCTGGGAGCCCAGCCCAGTTTCTCCTGGCTCTGGGGCTGCTCTGCAGGCAGGGGAAGCTCCTGCTGCTGCCTGCGGTGCCTGGGATGCGGCAGGAGCTGGCGCATTGCTGGGGCTGCACCGACCTCTAGAGGCTTCAGCCCCAACTGCCACTCCTGTTGCAGCTGGGAAACCTAAGATTCCCCTAAAGAAACCTAAGGATGGTCATATTGTGATGCTGGAAGTGCTGGACAGCTTGTCTCGTAGTGACAGGATGAGGGGTGATGGGGTCAAACTGGAAGAGGGGAGATTTAGATGGGAAATTAGGAATTTTTTCACTCTGAGGGTGGTGAGACCCCAGCACAGGCTGCCCAGAGAAGCTGTGGATGCTCCATCCCTGGATGGGTTCAAGGTTGGTTGGATGGGGCTGTTACCACCCTCTTACTGCCAACAGGTAAAGGATCAGCTTTCTGACAGGACCCTCAAAGTCCTGCAAGGCCACCAGAAGGTCTCCCTGGAGCCCAACTCTCCCAGCAGAGGCTTCCAGCCCTCGGATTATTTCTGTGGCCTCCTCTGGAGGAGAAGCAGAGTCATGGAGCAGCAAACATTATTCTAACCTTGGAACTACCCTGACCTGCCAGGCAACTCAGTCCTCAGCTCTCCAGGGGAGTGAAGCAAACGTGCTCAGTTTATGATTTGAGTTTTCTGCTGAAGTGTGCAAGACTCACCTCCCTTCAGAGAGATCTCTGCACATCCTCACTCCTTTGTCTGGGTGGACAGAGCTGCAGTTTTGGCTGACCTGCACTGAAGCCACTTCATCTTCAGAGCCTCCCTTTGACCTCCAAGCAGAGCTCTGTCATCCTGGCTGCTCTCTCAGAGGACATCCACAATCATGTCTCACCTCAGCTGAAAAATACACCAAGTTCAGAGAGATGTCCTGAGGCAGCGCCCTGGGCAAAGACAGCACTGGTGGGGAGATGCCTTTCCCAGTCCTTCCAGTACCAGGCTGAGGGGAAGCTGGAACAGAAGCAGGGATAGTCTGTGAGGACTTTATCAAGCACAGGACAAGTGTTGATATTGCTTGGAATATAATCATTTATTTCTCTTTACAGTGATGACGGCAGAATGTACAGGTGCTCCACCCATAGGTATAAAAATCTTTTTTTATATACAGAGTCACAATAATCTCTCATTGGGAAATCACTCTGTTCTCCTGATCCATTCTTACAGAAAAACCACAGGAAAAACAAATACTTAGGACAGGCAAGAGAATTCCAGTAGGTTTGCAACCTGGCATCAAAAGCTCAGCTTTAGATTAAGGGGAACGTTCGAGACTTAAAAAAAAGGACTTGGAAGTCCCAGGACACAAAATAAAGTTGCTTTTCAAATAAGATATATACATCAAAAAATAGGAGTCTAAAAAAGGCATTGGTTTTAATGCTATTAGAAAGCTCTATAAATGTGCATGGGTCCATTTCTTCTTAGAACGAAAGACCAAAGGAGAAAGTGCCTCTGTTTCTTTAGGAAGTTCCTCCTGGGAGAAGTCAGTTCCAAGTACCTGGAAGAGAAGAAGAAATCAGTCCTGAGCTTTGGGCAACCATGCTTTGGTTCCCTGTCAGCAGCAGATTGTAAGTAGTCCATAAATAGGGTATAAAAAAAAAATGAAGTAGCTACTAAGAGGCCCTCAGATGTTGAGTGAGTTTCTTACTAAGCACAATTCATGTATATAAAGTGCTTTTAACATCCAGGCTCTCCTCACACCCCCTCCTGGCATGTTCCTCCAGCTGCTACAAGTGTTTTCTCATGGCCTTCAATTACTTTTGAGTTCTTGGGTTGGAAATGCAGCATCAAAAGTTCTTTAATATAAAAAGAACTGAGTCATTTAACTCGTATCTTCCTCAGATATAACTTAATATAAAAAGTCTGTGTGAAGGAAAAAAAGCACTTTTCATCTTTCAAGCTATTTGACATTAATTTATTGAAGAAAAAATCTTGTTGAAGTCTCCAATTAAAGCTGCTGAGGCCCAAAAAATTGGTTTTCTAGAATGAAGCCAACACATGCACATTGGCCACGTGTGTGTCAAGAGGTTCTGAGTTCCAAACCATTCAATGATTCTAAATTTTGAAGAACAGGAAGGGGCCACATCAAGTGTCAGAAAAGGTACCTGAGAAGGTTTCTACATCTTGGGTCTTTGTTGTAAGGGATGAAAACTACCGGTTTTTTCCTCCCTGGTGATCATGCAGCATCTAAGATGAGGATGTTCATGCCTGTATGTGCACAACCACCCCAGAGTTCAGGTAACAGGCCTGGGGAGGAAGCAGGAGAGCTCCTGTGGGACACACCACCATCCTGCTGAGGCAGGGAACTCGTGGAGAAGGCCTCCAGCAGAGCTGACTCACCTGATTTCTTTCTATGCTTCATCTCCATTATCCATTTCCACCTCTATGTCTCTTGTGGTATCAGCTGCCCGGGACAAGATGTCAGCCATTAGTGCTTCCTCCAGCTTCTTCCGCACTTGCTGCACCCGCTCTTCTTGTTTCCTGCAGGGAGAGGAGGGAAGCAGGGGCAGAAACATCAATCCTTCAAGACACTACTAGGCTGGGAGCACAACTCTTGCACAAGCAATGACTCGGGACTGGTTTCTCAACTCTTATTTTAAGCTAGAATGGAAGGCAATAGAATCATTCCAGTTGGAAGCACCTTTAGGGGATGGTGGAGCCACTTAGAAACCTCCTCAGTGCTCAAAGAACCAACTCCACAACACTTATGTATGGGGAGAACCTCAAGGAGCTTCATTTTTTCCATTTATCTCTTTGCTCCTACCTATCTGCTCAGCCTTATCAGTGATGCTCTTAAGACAGGAGCAACTTGTGCTGAAACAAAGGGTTGTTTCCCTGGGGAAAGTGAATTCCAAAAGATGACCTACAGTGCTTAAGGCAGGGGGGTTGGAACGAGGTGATCTTTAAGGTCCCTTCCAACCCTGACAATCCTATGATTCTATATTGTTTAGTGTGAGGTTAATGACTGGCCTCTATAATCTTAAAGGTCTTTTCCAATCTAGGCAATTCTGTGACTATTTTCCATTACTCTTTTGAAAGCAAAACCCCATTTTTCTTCCAAGTTATCAACAAATAGAAGAAACACGTTGAGGTTTCTCCTCCCTTATCTCCAGGAAGGAACCACCTTTCCCTGAACCTCCTTTCTGCTCGACTGAAGCCTTGAGGAAACCCACCTGATGTCATCATCTGTGACTATGAAAGCTTTGCAGAGGGGCTGTGAGGTGTTGAGCCACACAGCCGGGTTCTTCTCCACGGCTGCAGAGAGCTGCCCAGTGATGGGGGCTGAGCTGGTGTGCAAAGCACTCGCCACCGCCGAGAGCAGCGTGTCGTCGTTGTTGCCTGGGCCAACCCCTGAAATGGGGAGAAATGCATCATCATCATCTGTATTTCATACATTTCCAGCTCTCCTCCCTTTGCAAGGGCAGGTAGACTCAGGATATAATCCCTGCTGGCTGCAGGGTGGTGTAATCTCAATGAAAGCCAAGCTTTGTGAGAGCACGGCTCACGTTTCACTCTAAGCCAGCATTTCAAAAGGCTTCTCAAGTCTCAAATTGGCTGCACTCTTGACAATCACAATATCCCCAATTTTTCAATCGAGATGATCACAGCGTGAAGTTATCAGTTACAGGCTGAAATAGCTGCTTTGTGGCTTCATGGGATGAATCCACACCAGCCAGTCTCTGCCTTCACGCTACGAGCGATGAAATTAAGTCTGGGAAATCAACACTGGAGATTTTTTACAACTTGCAAATTCCCCAGAACGTGGTTCTGGGAGTCTATGAAAACCTCCCAAGCAGCAAAGTTATTAATTTTGGAGCAGGATGTGAACATCTTTTAGATCATCTTCCATCACTAAGAGCACAGCTCTGAAGCGTGGTTTATATTAACCACATAAACGAACAGAGATCTGGGGACTGAGGCATTTTGTCAGCAGGAACATTTACAATTTGAAGTTTAATTAACCTGACAAGTTGTTGAGAGCATCCAAAACTCTGCCCTTTTAAGCACAACCAACTTTTGCACCTGCAGTAAGTGGACACAATACCTTGAAGACCTTTAGGAAGCTCCATGGACTTTATGATTTGTTCACTGACGTCCGATGCGCTGAGACCTTGTAGCCTCTTCTCCCAAAAAAGCTGAAAAAGAGAAAATAAGGTTGCTCTTTAGAAATAATAATAAAAAAGCCCCTAAATCAGCTCATGGACATCATGCCTGTAAAAACAAGAGACAAAAGTTGTTACAAAGGGAAAACCAGCAGCAAACTTGCCAAGCTCTAAATGGAATATGAGGATTTAGATAAATGAAGGCAGAGTAAAATCCTGGTAATTCAATATTCCATCACCAGCTGAGCTTCCCATCTTGATAAGGCCTCTATAAAGTTGATGACTGCTAAAAGAATTTACCCTTTGGTGAATTCAGCCTGGCCCAGGCTGCCCAGGGCAGTGGTGGAGTACAGGAGCTGATGAGAAGTTATTCTACACAAAATAGAGTCACTGCACTGCAGACACACAGCCTGCAATTGTGTTTGGTGTTAAAATGTGCTTTAAAGGCTGAGTGAGACCAGAATTTGGAAGGAAGGAGGATTTTTCTTCAGAAAACTGGAAAACTTCTTTCCTCTTTTTATATCCAGTTGCTGAGTTGCTCAATTCAAAGTGTCCAGCTAAATTTCAGTGTTCCTTTAGCTGCCTGGCAGGGGGAGAGGAAATTTAACAACCTCCTTGGGTTCCTTCCATCCCTCTTGTTGCTAATTCCAAGAGATATTACCCAAGAAGCTCCAGTTTTCCAGCCCCACCTCATTTGAGATTCCAATCCTCTAAGTCGATCCACGGGAAATAAAACCCCATTTCTTTGACACAATATAAAGCTCCAAGAGCTGAAATCTGTCTTTCTAGTGAGGAACTGCTCCCCAGAAGCCAGGCATAAAATGACATCCTGCCATTTTTCTTGTAAATGAGGCTTTTTAGACTGCATCTATCTCAGGTCACAAGAAATGACTGTGGTCAGATTGAATTTGTCATCTCTAATCCTATTTGATAATCCATCACAATCCAACCCACTGCAAATATATATATATGACAGTTAAATATAAAAGAGACTCTCAAATCCATTTAGAGGCTACTTCAGGCCCGTGGATAGATGGTATTAGAAGTAAAGACATCAAATTCAAAAGGGAAATGCCCTCCACTTTATCCTGAGGTGGTTTGTGAAGCTGCTTGTCTGCCACTGAACTAAGGGTGAGTGAGTTTTGTATTTACCATGAAAAAGGCCAATAAGTGTCTAGAATGACAGGAGCACGAATCCCTCCAGGGATTTGGGCCAAGGATTGAAGAAACAAGGAGTTAATGGTTGGATTCAATGACCTGGAAGGTCTCTTCCAACCCAAAAGATTCTGTGTTTCTGAGGAAGGAAAAAAGGAGTTTGCCTGAAAAAAAAGAATGCTGACAGTGATCAGCAGATGAGTTCTTCAGGGTCTTGTTACAGCTTAAGCCACTAGAACCCATCTTAAGGATGCAAAGATTTCCTTGGGTGGGTTTGGAAAGAGCCTGTTCTGCACATCCCTACTGCAGAGTCATTCCCCAAAGACTTCAGTCACTATGTGCTTAAGGAAAAGATCCTGGAAGGATGGAAACAGGGAGGAGAGAAACTAATTCCTTGTGTTATTTCTCAGGAGAGCATTCAAGCTGTTTGCAAGTGCTGATTTTTGAAGGGAATGTTGTTAAAATTAGTGACATACGAGCACACAAAAATGGGAACATTTCCTTCTGGTCCCTGCACTGCTGAGATGAAGTGTTTCAATTTGAGGGCAGCAATGCTCTGACTCCAAAAAGTCCCAAGTCAGCCTTCAAACTAATGCCTCAATCGATTATCTAGCTGGTTATTCAGTCATTAACTAGATTCCCATTCCTTCTCAGCTCCCTCCTCCTCACAAAAACCAAACCCAAACCTGTGGGAACAGATGATCTGTCACCCAGGTGAAGCCAAGCAGCTCCAGGAGAACATGTCCAAGATGAGTTTATGTTCCTCTGGTTTGTATTTATAGTGGCAGGGGGGAAAAGAGGGATTTAAAATACAATTTTCTATTGATTTTGCACCAAGTTCTATACAAAGAGAGATATTACTCCTTGATGGCAACTGTGTATGTTATAGAAACTTCTATTAAGAAGCTGCACGTGGAGATATTTTCAGGTGTGATGCCCAGTTGTGACAGGATCTGGATTTCAAGATCAAAAATGAAGGCAGAAATATTCACCTCCATACAAACCAATCGTTATTTCAGTATTTTTAAAGCAATTTATGGATGATCCATTTCTCCAAGTAACCTTCAGGCCAGGCTGTCATTGAGACAAGCTGACAACAAGCCCTTTTTGAGCTGGTTTTCAGCTCTCAGAGGAGGACCAAGGAAAAAGGATGAATCTTACCTGCCGTGGCTGCTCCGTCACTCGCTGGGGGTCAGACCTGACTTTGTTACTGGGATGGTTGGTAACTTTGGTGACTGGTTGCTTGAAGATAGATGCAGTCTGCCTGATTGGTAAAGTTGTGTTTAAGTCTGGTTTTCCCTGTTAGAAAAAGAGAAAAAGAGAGAATTAACCAAAATTATCCATCCAAAGCACATAAATTAATGTTGGATTCACCTTCTTCTACTGGTGTGCAGAAGAAGGAGGAGTTGGAGCAAAGACCTCCCTTAAGAGCTGTGCTTAACTAACCTATGTTAAAGAAAAATAAAGGTAAGGCTGAGCTGGTTCCACACACCTGCTTGGGAAGAATCAAACTGCTTCAAAGTCCATCTTTGCTTTTGCTAAAACAGATCTTAATTGTTGAGGTGACCTGAAGAGAGACGTCCTCACCACCAGCTGTCAACACAAAGCTTCATGAAAACATGTTTGCAGCAAAAGGGTTCTAGAGGTCCAAGTCTCAAAGGACAGCAACGTGTCCAAGACTCAATTGTGATTTTCAAAGCACGTGTCCCTCTTTTAGGGCTTTGCCAGGGGGGTTTCTCCACCTCTGTCCTTGCAAGGTGGGTGGCTGATGAGGAAGGGAGGGTGGAGTCATTCACTTACTCTACAAACTGCACAGAAAGTGGTTTTCACCATGAAGACCATTCTACAGACAAGCTGATGAATCCCAAAGTACATCATAGAACCAGACGACTCTTTTGGCTGGAAGAGGCCTTTAGGATAAAGTCCAAGGTCCCCAAAACTGACCCCAGGATTTGATTTGCAGCCTCCCCAGTGCCCAGTCCAGGGAGAAGAACCATCACTGGCACAAGAAGCACATCCCAGTCAGGCAGAGCAGCCTTCCTGGCTTGTACCTCCACCTTACACACTACAGGGGTTAAATTATTGGCTGCTCCTCCCCAATTCATCTGTTGGGTGTGGAGAGAGGCAAAGGAGCAGCCTCTTCTACAGCCTCTCCAGGCTGACATGGTCCTATTAGATATCTCCTGATGGAAAAAATACAGAATTCTTTCACATAATGTAACTTTCATGGAATTTAACTGATAGGAAGGAGCAACAGAATTCAGATTTATCTAAACATCTCAGCAGAACCTCAATGAGGGGACAGGTCTCACATTTCAGGCCTTGCTTCTTCCTGCAGATGGAAAGAAGGTGATTTATCAAGAGCACTATGTGTATTCTCATCTCTCCAACAGCATGACTCAATGGATACACTCATTTCTAAGTCCCCCTAGGGCATTTGGGGGATTCTTGCTTAATCCTGGTTTCCTCATCCTGTCCCACAAGCCAAAACAGTTTTCTGGACCAAGAGAAGAAATCTGTTAGAACATCCAGGTGAAGTCTGAAAGAGTTCTAGAAATCTGCTCTTTTCAATAATTCTGACCACAGGTCCTGCTCCTACCACCCCTTTACACAGACCTTGTTATTTTCTAGGTCCCCTTTCTTCATAATCTCCAGGTGTTGCAGTTACCTCATTAAAATAAGGCTAAACCCCCAAATTCCACATGAAGTTTTCCTCAGAAACGAGCACAGAAGTCCTACAATCTTTTTATACACAGCAAAAGTGAGAATCTAAGCTTATAAATAAATCCAGACATCAGCCCTCTCCTGATGTTTCACCCCAGGTCATCCCAGTCCACTAGAAAAACACTCCCAGACACTTTGGTCACTGCTTTTGGCACATGCTTTGCATGGTGGCTACTGGTCACGGGCTCTATTTTTGTTGCCCACTGATGATGAGAATGTCAAGACTGATGTTAGACCTTTCCAGATATATTTTCACATCTAATTAGAGCCTCTCTGAGCACCAACCAGAGCCAGACAGTCAAGAAAACCCCTTGGCAATGACCTCTCCTCCCAGCACCCAACTTAATTCACCACAGAACCTCGAGACCTCGCCTCTCCCACAAGCTCCACATTCCCTGGGTCTTGTGACATCAAGTTCAAAGGAGAGTTGGATGCTTTGAAGTCCATGCCCCCAGGGCATCCTGGGTGGTAGCATCAAGTATTTGTGGTAAAAGAGCTATTACAGCTGACAACCCCCCCAAATATCACCCAGCCATCTGCTACAGGGGGAGAAATCTGGTTCAGCAAACCTGGTGAGAACAAAGGTCTTCAGGAAAAATCTTTCCAGGTTGCAATGGGACTCGAGGAGAAGTTTAAAAGGAAATCCAGTCCATTTAAAAAAAGAAAAAGGGAGGTTTCTTCATGCAGAGGGAGAAATGAAGGCAATTCAGCTACATTTATGAATTAAAACAGAACCAAGGCTCCACACTAGGAAATAGTCACTGTGATAAAGTGCTTAACCTAAGAACAGGTCAATTCCTAAGTGTTGCCATCATCATCTTATTTCCTCTCTACTCTCAGATCTGGCCTTTCTCATCCCAAATAGTCTCTCCTTTGTGGTGTGGAGATACAGACAACAGAAATAAACTCTGTAGGAGGGAAACTTGCTGAGCTCCTCCTCCCCATCTCCATCCCCTGAGGATCTTCAGAAGGAGGGGGCAAAGATGAACCTCACAGCAGCAGGAAGCAACTGATACTCAGAGAAACCCTTGTTGACAACCAGTCACACCTCAGATTTGTTCATGACAAAGGAAAAGCTTCCAGAGCATCCTAGTAATGAAGATCCCTACAGCCAACACCTCTCCTGGAGAAGTGAGAGCTCTCCAGACAGGAGACACTATGTACATCAGGCTCCAACAAAGGATTTCAGAAGAATTCCAGCCCACTACCTTTCCAAAGACAAGGATTTCCAGAAGCATCAGTGTGCCCTGGACATAAAGATGTTTTAAAGCCTCAGCAGGACTTTCCAACCCTTTAACCTAAGATCACATATAACCAGGCAGCATCTTTAACCAGTCCTCTCTAGTATGTTTTCTTTGGCAGCATGGTAGGGGATGGAAGGGACCTCTGGGGATCATCTGGTGCAACCTCCCTGCTCCAGCAGCTCACCCAGAGGAGGGTGATGAGGATTCCAGGTGGGTTTGGAATCTCTGCAGAGAAGGAGCCTCCACAACCTCTCTGGGCAGCCTGGGCCAGGCTCCAACCCCCTCACACCAAACAAGTTCTTCCTCCTGCTCAGCTGGAACCTCCTGGGTTCCACTTGGTGCCCGGTGCCCCTTGGCCTGTTGCTGACAAGAGTCTGGCTTCATCCTCTTGCCCTCCACCCTTTAGATATTACAACCATTTCGTGTTTCCTACAGCATTCAACAGGAGACACTGTTGTTCAAAAGAAACAGGCAACACAAGAACAATCAGATCAATGGAGAAAGGCCCAGTCTTCTCGAGAAGAACCCACTGGGCTTGCCAAGCTACAAAAGCTGAAGACACATCCTGATGTGGGCAGGTAAAACACACCCTGCCCCAGCAAACAGGCTTCCTGGCACACGTGAAAACTGTGAACAACTCCAGCTCAGAACAGGAAGATGAAGGTGGTGATCTGAAGCCTCACACAGGAGAATCTCTTGGTGCCAACAGCCCTCCCTGCTCCCGTGTAGAGGAGCACTCATGGAGATGACTAGCACTGAGGTTCTTAGTCCCAAGCCAACTCCTGAGTTAATTTGGAGCCATATTTTCTTGCTAGGAGCAGAGTATTCCTTCTATGTAGAACTTTAGGCCTCTACCACTATGAAAAATCAAACAAACATGTACATCTGAGGAGCTGGCTGCGTTAAAGCAGAAAAGAAATGGCTGCATGAGCTACAGGAAAGGAAATTCTTAGGATATCCTTAAACACAGTAGTGACTAACAAACCTTATTTTGATTGAGAGAATCATTCCTTAGTCTCTGTTTGTTCTTCTGCAATTTACTGGGCATCATCTTTCCCGTTCTGAAGTCAAAACTGCTGAGATCAACAGTGTTTCCCAGGTATCTTGCCAACTGAGGCTTGCTTCTGAACTTCTTACCACTTGGACTAAAAAGAAGAAAACACTTTAGTATGTTTCGTTGTACAAGAACCTTGACTTCTTACAACAGGTTTTATACCTTCTGAAAAGAGCTAAAAGTGTCCATTAGCTTTATTCCCTGGGGCATGTTCATGGATGGGCTGATGAGTGATGACACCACCATGTACCTGCCCCGACCTCTCATCATCCACTCCCATCCTCCACGTAGGATTTGATGTCTAAGCTGGGCTCTGGGATGAGCTACACCTTGGGAAGCTGGGTCAGCAGCACAGCTCAACCAGCTCCAGGAGAAGAGGTGTGACCATGGCCAAGTGCAAGACCCTCTCTGTGCAAGGCCTGTGTGCAAGGTTTAAGCTGAGCCTAAGGCTGGCCTAGACTCAACAGCAGCCCTCCAGCTAGGAGTTAAACAGAGGGTTTGAGGTGGCACCACAAAGTCACAAAGACCAGTGAGCAAAGGCAGGTGAGGAACTGAGCAACAGGCAAGCAAGCAGCAAGCAAGGTGAGGCAGACTCTGCAACAGGGCCCAAGCTGCAGTTGTGTGGGTAGATCCCACCACAACTCATGAGATCTGTCGTTGGGAAGGGATTTAAATCATCTTCATCTGGAATTACGGAATCGTTATTACCTTCAAGTCCCAGCTGATGTCTTGGAGGAACATAAGCAAATATCCAGTTGGCAGTTAGACCATCATAGAGTGGTTTGGGTGGGAAGGGACCTTTCAAGATCATCTAGTCCAACTTTCAACCCCATTATCCAAAGGAAGTGGTATTTCTATCAATCCTTACACCCCAGAACTCTCTATCCCCTCACTGAAGAGGGTGGATTTAGATTAGAAATGAGGAAGAAGTTCTTCACTCTGGTGGTGAGACACTGAAGCTGTGGATGCTCCACCCCTGGGGGTCTTCAAGCCCCCTGGTCTAGTGGGAGGTGTCCCTGCCATGGCAGGGGGGTTGGAACGAGATGATCTTTGAGGTCCTCTCTGACCCAACTCATTCTATGACCTCTCCTGGGTTCTCAAGCACCCTGGACACAGGCACACAGGTTGTGCACACTCCCTGCACTAAATACACATTTAATTCATGTATCTTTAAACTTCCCAACCTGACAAGAAGCTCTAGAATTTGTTTCGCTGCAAGGAACAACAGTGTTAACCCCAGACTTCAAAGCTCAGCAGAAACCCAAGTATCAAGACCTGCTCTGTACAACTCAGGCTGCAACACCAGTTTGTGAGTCTCCCAGTATGGAGAGTGGTGAAAATGGCTAAAGGTGAAGCCAACAGCCCCTTGGTCTAATGCATGAAGCAAGACAAGTCTCAAAATCCTTCTGATCACTGAAACTTGAAAGGTCACCCCAGCTCAGAGAGGTTTTCACACCACTTCCTTGCTGCAGAAAACTCCTCAAGAGTTTTGTCTTCATCACTTCCATCATTTTTTTCTAAACTTAAAACCACCTTGAGGCAAGAACTTCCCCAGGGAAGAATATGTCTGGAATTCTGGGATAAATACCTAATGAAGCCAAGCAGTTGGGTTTTTTTCAAAGCCATTTAAATGAATCCAGAAATATGGAAAGGCATAATTAAGAAGTGGTAAAGGGTGGGAGGAAAAGACTTAAAACAGATCACAATCTGCAGCTAACCTCCTCAAGGATGGGTGTGGGAGGGGAAAAACCCCCCACCACACGTCTACACACACACACATCCCACCACAAACCCCTCTCCTCCTTCTCAGAAGGCAGGAATTGAAGCTCTGCTGCCAGCCAAGCTAAACACCACCCCAGCTTTATTTTACAGAGTTTGCTAATGGGATGAGACATTCTGGGCTGAAGGTCAGAGACAGAGCAAGTCTTTTGTGGGGCAAGGAGCTCTGCTCTTAAAATCATCTCAGCCATCATCTTTCGTTTCTCTTCAGGCACCTCCAGGAGGATAAAACCTTGTCAAGAATTGCTGGCTGCCTGTCAGAGAATCACAGAATGGGTTGGCTTGGAAGGGACCTCAAAAGATCCTCTAGTTCCAGCCCCCCTGTCATGGGCAGGGACACCTCCAGCAGCGAGTAGATATCCACCCAGCTTCACTAAATCTCTTCCTGCAGAACTCTGAGAGCAGATTTCACTGACTCTGATGCTGTCCCAGGCATGCAACGTGCTCCTGATGCACACATCACTCGTGCCTCCAAGTTCACAGGTAGGAAGCACAAACTAATTCCAAGAACAACTTGTGCAACTCTTTAGTAGCTTATGATGACCAAGAACCTCCTGTTGTCTCCTCTTCACCCCATACCTTAAAAAGCTGACAAAACCCTCTAGGATTTTCCATTCTCCAGCTTCACTGAAGTCTAGTGACACCCACAGGAAAGTGCTGAAGTCCAGTGATTCCTTCTGCTTACTTCAAAACATTATTTTGGCACAAATCCTCATATCTAGTGGCTGTCAAACCACTGAAGCAATGCCTTAACTTCAGAATTCTTCCCACATTATCTTTGCTCTCTATCCTGCTCCTGCCACAAAACTTCCTCTAACCTGCAGAGAAAGCTCCATGAGGCTTTATTTGAACATCTATTAAATAATTATTAGGCACTAATGGAAAAGAGGGAGGTTGCAGAACCAATTTAAACCAGTGTGTGAAACAAAAGCCTGTTACACCTTGGTTGAAACTAAGTAGCACGTGCTGCTTTTTGTTTCTAAAGGTGCTAAAACCAAGTTTAAGTTCAAAGTTAGGCTGGAGTAGAAAAGGCAGGAGGAAGGAGAGGGATGGAGCTTTCTTCTCACTGAGAAGCCACTCGGGGTGATACTCTGGAGGTATCTTAGAAGCCAAACTAAAAGAGATATTGGAGACAGCCCAGATTTCAGTCACACTTGCTCCAGGCTCAACCCCCCCAGCTCCCTCAGCTGCTCCTCACCACACTCCTGCTCTAGACCCTTCATCACCCTTTATAAAATGCACTTTTACATTAAAAAAAATAATAAAATTAAATGCATTGCTCTGAGCTCACGTCCTTGAAGGTCTCAACCACTACAGAAGTCAGAAGCAGGGAGCACTGCATGATTTTAAGGTACCATGACACAGATATGGGAGAAACCAGGAAAATCCACCCTCAGCCCCATGTTCTGCCCATTCATTGATCTCACACTGACTCCTTTCATGGCAGGAGCAGTGAGTGAAAGGGTCCTTTCAGTGGGTTGTGACATAGGGAGTCTCTGCTCCCACCAAACCACAGCCTGACCCCACACTGGGACAATCTAGACTTGCAAGATCAAGGTGGGATCACCCAGGAACATCTCCACACAGAACTTCAACAAGGGGGTGCTGCAAGGCTTAGTTTTACAAGCATTACCTAAAAAAGTCATAAATATTTAGTCTAGACAGTGAAGTTTCTATAGCTTTAAAAAAATGCGTTAACTTCCATTAGAAGTTGATAAATATATTATATTTAGAGCACCTCAAAGACTTAGTTCTGCCATAGCACTTCAACTTTACCCTGTCAAATTAAACACAAATTAATGTTCTTCAACATAACCCAAGCACACCTCAAAAGAGGCAACGTCCAACAACATCTGCCCAGTTCAAAATGTGAGTTTACAGGCAAGATGGTGGCTTATTAAAGCCATAACCTTCTCAGAAGGTACTTCTGGGCTTGGTCACTCCCAAAATATTTTGGCCAGCTTCCTTTCTGTAATTTCTCTGGAGCTTTTTATTTTGAGCAGTAAGCCTGTGAATAACAAGCACAAGTGAGCATCACTCAGGAAGGATGACTTGCTTTGAAAGAAAAAATAATTAAAAAGGAAAAAAAAACCCACCCCAGCACAGAATTAAACTCATCCTACTGCTGTCACTGGAAACTCTCTGGCCTTTTCTTTTTTTTTAACCATCAAACCACAAAACAAACTTCAAAGGGGTGTCTGTTTGCCCCCTGGGTACACCTGGAGTGGAAAAGCTTTTGTAGTTCAACTCAACAGTCTGGAAATCCACCGAAAGCAGAGCTGACTACTTGGCTTTTTTTTAATCTCACCTAGAAAAAAGCAGAGCAGGTCTCACTTGGGGTTTTTTCCCACGAAGAACAAATGCTGCTGCTGTGAAAGAGGTAATTTCATGTGCCAGCGTTTAAGAAACAGGTAAATGCTCCAGGGGGGTTGCAAACACTAAAGGGATTTTACCCACAAGTAAAGAAAACTGAAGCTGAGCTGCCCGTGTTCAAAGTTCCCACTTTAGTCAGACTTTTGCAGGACTCTGGAAGCAGGAGTGAGGCTTTTGGCAGGACAGCAGCACCCCCTACCTCACACTACACCAAAGAAATAATGCCTAAAAAAACAGCAGGCTGCCAATTTCCTACTGGAACCTGGATAGGTCACTACTGGAGAGTCACTGACAAAAATGCTCTTATGGTTTCTCAGATAAATTTGATTACAATAACGTGGAAAATGGTTCATACAAGCAGAGGGGCTTGATGTGAAAGAAAACTCAGTGTAATATCCTGTCTGTAGAGGAAGGGAAAGAATATTCTGAGCTTATCACTGTTTCTTAACACTCTTTTTTTGTTTCCCAACAGAACTGGAGTGACATAACTCCCTTGAATGTATTTGGCCTGCTCTACTTACTGGATCAAAACAGATTTGCGTTTGGTTTAAATAGAGCAGGGCTGAAATCTCCCTCCTAGCTGCAAAAAGAGAAAGGGAAAAAAAAGAAAACCAAGATAAATTTCCTACACTGGTCCTGCCTGCAGCCAAAAAGACATTTTTGATCTGCTTCACTTTGGCTGTGCAGTCCTGCTCCTGAACACCAGTGATTTCTCTAGACAGAAATGACTCTGTATTCTTCCAAACCTGTAATCTGGAGTGAAAATCAAGAAACTTTCAGCTACAAGTCGCCTGGTGAGTTTCTAGTTTCAATCCTGTGGTTGTTTGGCAGATCTGCATCACCACTAACCACGCTGGAAGGCGGCCTGAAATGTGGAATATTCATTCTTCTTGCTTTCCCACATGAAAAGGGCAGAATTCTAGAGCGATGAGCAGATCACAGCCCTGCACCTCCCCCCAAAAAATAAGAGTTAAAGAGTTTCTCAACAGGGTTTCAGCAGCAAAATCTGCAGGGTGAAGGCTCCAGAATTAGGCAGAAGGGGCTGACCTCAAAAGCTGGTTTGATCTCCTATGGTGTTTATGAACTATTTGCACCACGCCCCTCTTTTAATTGCTCTTTATGATGATCACGAAGGTAAAAATATCTGACTTATGTGAAGAGGGGTAGAAAAAACCCCCCCAGCAACTACTGGCAGTGTACTTTAGCTGAGAGACTGGTTCACACCTCCCTGAAGTGTGACATGTTCAAGACCATAAAGCAGTCCTGAAACCAGCAAGTTTCAAAGTGCAAACGAGGGAGATTGCAACATGGATTAATCTTGCAAGAGTTCTTAATTACTATTATTATTATTATTGAGAGCATCACAGTAAATGAAGCTTTGTCCAATCCCTCCTCGGTTCTTTTTCCCTAGCCCTAAGAAATCATTAAAAACATAAACCTCAGGTTTTTAGCCAGCTAACTAAGGTGTCTTAATGAACTTAATGAGGTTCCGTGCAAAGCAAAAACTAAAACCTGGACATACCAGAACTTTGCTGCACTTTCCCCACGTTTCCTTAGGATCTGTGACACCAAAACCACTGACACTCCTACATTCTGATGGGACAAACTCCAGTGGTTTTAAAACAAGTCATTCCAAGCAAACAGCTGAAGTTATATGAAATCTATTCCCACATAGTCAGCAGCGACAGCCCGGCTGGAGCAAAGCCTGGCAGTTAATGCTGGAAAAGAACAACCCTCCGCAGAAAAGTTCAGTGTAGAGATGTGCAGAAAACCAGGAGCCATCCAGCAACCAGGATTGAGGCTCAGCCTTCAGCCAGGCTCCCCCAGGCAGCAAGGAAAGGCAGATGCAAAGAAGAGAGAGCGAGCGATGCCAGCTGCCCAGTCACCTGCTGCAGTATTAGCATATGCAACTCAGACAAAGGCAGCAAGAAAACCCCACAACTTGGCTAAAAAAAAATACAAGTTTTCATCAGATTCATTCAGAAGGCTCGTGAAAAATCACCCTTCCTCCTCCTCCTCCTCCCCCCCATCTTTGGGCAGACGTTTCGTTTCCTTTGGCGGCAACACAGGATGGGTCAAAATGATGCCAGATTAACACTGATAAAAATGGACTTTTCCTTCCACTGGCATCAGAATTTTCCTCCAGTTGGGCAAGTTCAACACAAGGAGACTGCTGGGAACCAGCCACGCTAGGGAGAGGTTCTAGATGTGGTTCCCCAGATGCATCTCGAGCTATAAATAGAGGTGCTGTGGGTAAGGGGTGAGTGGCTGCAGCTTCCTCTGCTCTGCAGCAGGCTGGACTTAGGGCAGCAACGCCTAAGAGCAAGACCTGAGCAGTTGTTTGATCTCTGCCCTGGGAAACCAACTGTCTTTTCAGCTCCTGAAGTGAGTGGGAGGGTGAAACAAAACGAGGTTGCTGTTGGTTCTCTTGGTTTTACTAGAACCAGGGCAGTAATACCGAGAACATTTGGCTTCTCTCATTTTCACATGCTCTTGGCTTTGCTAGAATTTCAACCGTTGATACTGCTGCTAAACTTCCTAATTAATTCAGTGTGGGCTCTGTGTGTGTGTCCACCAACGACCTAACTAATTTGGCAGGATGATTTGAGTACAGATGAGAGCAACTGAGGTAGCTGGGACATCTTGGGTACAGATTATGGCTGCTCTGACTTACTTAGGATGTTTTGGGTACACGTTATGGCCGCTCTCACTTAGTTGGGATGTTTTAGTTACAGATTATGGCCATTATGATTTAGTCAGGATGTCCTGGGTACAGATTATGGCCACTCTCATTTAGTCAGGATGTCCTGGATACAAATTATGGCCATTATGATTTAGTTAGGATATCCTGGATACAGATTATGGCAAGTCTGCTTTAGCTAAAACATTTTGGGTACAGATTATGGCAACTCTGACTTAGTCTGGGTGTCTTGGGTACAGGTTACGGCCACTTTGACTTATTTAGGATGTCCTGGGCACAAATTATGGGAAGTCTGTTCTACCTAAAACGTCTTGGGTATAGATAATGGCAACTCTGACTTAGTTTAAATGCGGGAGGGGTGGTGGTGGGGGTGTTATTTTTAGGCTGCCACTGCTCTATCCCAAAGCTCGGCTAGGGAGGGCTGCCAGGGGCCAGCACCAGCACTCCTTTCCCCAAGGCAAAGCGGGCTGGGAGGCTCCTGAGCAGCCCTGCCAGCTCCTCGGCCGCCCCGCAGCCAGCCAGCCCGGCGCTGGGGCTGCCAGGGAACCGTGGAGCATCGCTCCAGACAGCCCCGAGCCAGGGGCTCCTGCCCAGACGAGCTCCGGTGGCGGGGGTGGGCCTGGCCTGCAGCCCGCCCTGCGGCCGTCTTCACCCGGGGAGAACCACCGGCCCCCCCCCCGGGGCTGGGCAGCCTTGGGGCGCTGCCCGAGGCCCGAAACGCGCCTCCTCCGCCGGTTACCGGCGCCCTCCAGGAGGGCCGCTCCCCGCCGCGGCTCCTGTCAGGCGGGCGACGGGAGGAGCACCTGACTCCCCCCGTGACACCGGCCTTCTGACAGGCGGGCGGGGAGCGGCCCCGTCCTCCCGCCCGGGCTCCTGACAGGCGGGCGGGGGGAGCGGAGAAGCCCCCAGGAGCGGCTGCTCGCTGTGACAGGAGGGAACCGGGCGGCGGGAGGGCACCGGGGCTCCTGACAGGGAACCGGGACCGACCCTCCCGCTGCCTGTCAGGGGGGAGCTCAGGGACAAGGTGGCAGGGCCGCGGCGAGGGAGGACGAGGTGGGGGGG
>VYZX01001322.1:66624-111421 GCA_013401335.1 Brachypteracias leptosomus
CAGAGAAGCGCTGGCCCCGGCCCCTCCCCGGACCGCCGCCGTCCCGCCGGGGGAAGGGGCTGTCACGGGCCGGGCGGTCCCCACCGACCTACCTGAAGTAGTAGACATCGCTCTTGCCGGCGCTGAGGCCCGACTTGCGGATCACCTCTTCCTTCTTCCAGCCCGGGGGCAGCGCCGGGCAGTCCATCCTCCCCTGCTTCTCCATGTACCGGCTGTGGGGGCCGCGGCGGCGGCGGAGAAAGAAGAAGAAGAAGAAGACGACGAAGGAGAAGGAGGAGGAGCAGCGGGGAAGGGGCTCGGCCGGTGCGCAGCCCCCGGCGCTCCCGACAGCGGCGTTATTGTTCCGGCCGGGGCCGGGACCCCCTGGCGATGGCGGCCGCCGCGCTCTGCTCGGGCGCCAGGAGCGCGGGCTGCGCGCGCAGCCCTCGGAACGTTCGCCCGGCACCCGCCGCTTCCGCGGCCGAGCCCCGGAATCCGTGTCAGCGGCCTCCGGAGGGACGGGGCGGCCAACTCCGGCCGGCCATAAAGGAGACGGCCGGAGGCGGGGCAGAGCGAGACCGGAACTGGAGGGAGGTCGCCGACCGGCATCTTTAAGAGCGGCTGAGGACGCCCTGCGCCGGGGAAGGCTTGTACCGGGAGGGTTCGGGTTTTGCCGGCGGCGGGGAATGGAGGAGCCTCAGAGTGGGGACGGCGCCGGCAGGTCCTACTTGCCCCAGAGTTTGAGGCGTTTTCTCTGCCAAAGTGCCCGTGAACTAAAACGCTTCCGCGGATTCCCCGCGCTCGGTTTATTGGTGTCCTCGCTGGGCTGACAGCCCTCGGAGCCTTCTATTGGGGTCTCTCCGGAGGCCTCGCCCCCCCGGCCCCGGCGCTAGGACCTGCGCGGCCCGGCCTCCTTGTCGGGGCGTGCGCAGCGCGCAGGGAGCGGCGGGAGCGCGGCCGGGCCCGGCGGCAGGGAGCGGCTCTGCGGTGGCCGATGAGTCAGCCCCGAGGCGGCATGGAGCCCTTCCCGCCGCCCACGGAGGATGAAGAGTGGGAGGAGGAGGACTGGCTTTGCCCGCAGCCGGCCGACGGGGCCGCTCCGCCCGCCCCCGGTGAGAGCAAGGCCCGGGCGGGGCGGGGAGCGATGGCGCCGGGCGCTGAGGGGAGCGGAGCGGGGCCTGAGGTGATCCCCGAGCCTTTCCCTGCGTTCTTCCCCTGGGCAGGGAGGTGGAGCGGCCCCAAAGGCAGGAGAGGGGGTGTCCGAGGCCGAACCGCGGCCCTGCCACCCGGGGAAAGCCCCTGAGAAGGCCCTGGGAGGAGCTGTGGGGAGGGAAGAGCCTCTCCTCGCTGCCACAGCCCCGCCCTTGCGTTTTATCCTTTCATTTTTTCTATAATCCTGCTGGTAACCACTTTACTTCTCTGCCTAGACCTCAGTAAACATTAAAAACACCCCAAAAGAGTACAGAAATAGGCCTGAATTTCATTCAGATTCTTATTGGGGGTTTTTTCACCTTAAAAAAAAAAAAGCCCTTTAAATTATTATTTTCTTTCACTTTTTAAAGCTGTTTTCCTAGCAGAATTTACCCTTTGTTGAATATGAGACTGTTTGGGTGTGATTTGCCCTCTTCACTGGCCTCCCCTAGGATAGAGCTCCCTTAGAGTTAAAGACAGATTATTTACAGAAATAGATTACAAAGGAGTTGTATTGGCCCACTATGAAATGATATTTAGTGAGTAAAGTGATGTTCTAAAATGGTTCAGCAAAAATGGGAGTGTTTTGTAGTGAGCTGAACTCCCACAGGTGCTTGTGGGTGATCCCAGAATTAACACAGTGCTGGAATTAGCACCAAACTTGTAAATTTAATATTCTTCCTGCGATATCTGTTTAGTAGCACGGATTAATTTTTAAAGAAAAGGTGAAATCCCATGTAAGGCACCTTGTAATTTGGAATCTCTTCCTTTCCGTCCCTCCCAGCAGGCCCCAGTAAGTGTGCTTGGGCAAGAGGTGCAGGGAGCAGAGTGATCGTGCACGTGGACCTGGACTGCTTCTATGCACAAGTAGAGATGATCCGTCATCCTGAATTAAGAGACAAGCCGTTAGGTACGAGTTCCTTGGCTGCTAATTTGGGGCTTAGACATATTCAGGCTGAAGAAACTAAGGACATGCCTGTGTGGTGAGGTACGTCAGGGCCCTGACCGCATCCGGAGTGAGCAGGGTGCTGGTGAGACGTGGTGTAGCTGTGACTATAAATCCTCTTCAGCACAAGTACAGGCACTTGCCGACGTGTCTGAGCAGTTCTGGGGGTGGAAGCAGGTTTCTAAAAGAGGGCTGAGCTCCACAGATGAGCCTGGGCCTTTTTGGCACAGTCGTGTGTGAAGAAACTATATCATAAAGCAATTTATATAAAGAGTATGTTCACGGGTATGATTGCCTGAAAAGGTCCCAAATGAAGAGTGATATTAGAATGGGGAAAAATATTTATAAGGTCTTAAAATGTCCAGTAACCTAAATCAAGAGATCTGTCTTATAGTCTTGTAAAATATGATTATTGTGTTGGTTGGTTTGTGTGTTCTGGGATGTTCTGATTGATTTGTTCTGGAGAGGAAAGGCTGAGGGACCTGGGGCTGCTGAGCTGGAGAAGAGAAGCCTCAGAGGGGATCTGATCAATGCTGATCAAGAGCTAAAGGGTGGGGGACAAGGGGATGGAGCCAGCAACAGGACAAGGGGCAACCTGAGCAGGAGGAGAAATTTGTTTGGTGTGAGGGTGTTGGAGCCTGGCCCAGGCTGCCCAGAGAGGTTGTGGAGTCTCTTGGAGAGATTCCAAAGGGGCCTGGACATGATCCTGGTCCCCCTGCTCTGGGTGAGCTGCTGGAGCAGGGAGGATGGACCAAATGATCTCCAGAGGTCCCTTCCAACCCCACCATGCTGGGGTGCTGTGATCAGAGCTGTGAAGTACCAAGAAACCTAAACTTTAACAAACATTTCACCTTTATTTTTCAGGTGTGCAACAGAAATCCATCGTAGTTACCTGTAACTATGAAGCCAGAAAACTTGGAGTTAAGAAATTGATGTCTATCAAGGTTGCTAAAGAGAAGTGTCCTCAACTGATCCTGGTTAATGGAGAAGATCTGACTCCATACAGAGAAATGTCCTACAAGGTCACAGGTACAAAATAAAGCATTTTTCAGTGGAGGACAAGCACTTGCTGTTAAATTCTGTGTGCAGTAGTTTATGACCTTTTCCTGCTCTAAAAGTTCTTACTAGGATGAGCCTCAGAGCATGGTGACAACACTTGAAGTTGTATCATGTCGATATTTCATAAAGTGTCATAAAATTTTGGAGTGTGTCCAGAGAAGAACAAGGAAGCTGGGGAAGGGTCTAGAACCCTGGGATCAGTTTTGGGCCCCTCACTCCAAGAACAACAGTTTCTCTTCGTGCAAGCATCCTTGAATCCACAGGAAATCAGCTGTGGATTGATGCAGGCAGGAAAATCTCCTGTTATTCATTGCATGCATCTTACCCTTGGGTATCTTCTCCTCCTAGAGCTGCTGGGTGAATTTTGTCCCCTGGTGGAAAGGCTTGGGTTTGATGAAAATTTTGTGGACATCACAGAGATCGTAGAGAAAAGACTAAACCAGCTGCAGCCAAGTGGATGTTCTGGGGTCTGTGTGTCTGGCCACGTGTACAACAACCAAGGTGAGTAAAGGTTCTTTGTGTTGAAACACAGGAGAAATATTTGTGTGAAGTAACCAGCTGCTTCTAAGTGTTGTCCAGAGCTTGGAGACTTGTGCTGTGCTCGGTGTCTGTGTTTGAGAGTATCACAAATACTTCTCACCATTCTAGTTAGATTGTACCAAAAATAAATTACTCTGTTCTACCCAAAACTCAGTAAATCTCTACTACAGGTACAAGAATTGACATTTTGAGCTGAAACAGCAGCTGAGCTGCTTCCTGCATCATCAGACATGACCCTGATCCTCCATCCATGCACCAGGAGGAAAAGCAGCTGGTTTTCCCTGGTCTTTGAGCCATTACGGATGGTTTGGAGAGGAGAGGAAGGCTTGAAAAGGCACCTCAAGGTAGTTTATGTATCCAACATTGATTTCTCTTCCTTCACAGCTCTCAACTGGCACGATACAACACACATCAGGCTCATTATTGGCTCTCAGGTTGCAGAAGAGTTCAGGGAGGCCTTGTCTGCAAGACTGGGCCTCACGGGCTGTGCAGGAGTGGCCTCCAACAAATTACTGGCCAAACTGGTGTCTGGGACCTTCAAACCCAATCAGCAAACGGTTCTTCTGCCAGAAAGCTGTCAAGATCTGATGTGCAGCCTTGATGGCATCCAGAAAGTGCCTGGTGAGGATGGTGCTGGGAGCTCTTACAACGATAAGAAAAAAATTGTAGCTGAGAAAAATATTTGTTTCACTTTTCTGTGTATTTTTATGACATGTTTCGTTCAGGCATTGGCTACAAAACTACCGAACGTCTTGAAGCACTGGGTGTTAGGAGCATTTGTGATCTCCAGGCCTTTCCACCTGCCATCTTAGAGAAGGAACTGGGTGTTTCTGTTGCTCAGCGTCTCCAAAAACTCAGCTATGGAGAAGATGACTCCCCAGTGACTCCATCAGGCCCTCCACAGGTACCAGGTTTGTTCTGAAGCACTTGAGAAAAAAAATGGCTTTTATTTTTATATACAGCTTTGTTGGGCTAAATAAAATCAGGCTCTGGAACAGGCTGCCCAGGGCAGAGTCCCCATCCCTGGAGGGGTTTAGAAGCTGTGGAGATGTGGTGCTGAGGGACATGGGTTAGCAGCAGACTTGGTTGGACTGGATGATCTTAAAGGTCTTTTCCAAACCTAAATGATTCTGTGAAAATGATGTATTTTGGGATGTGTCCTTGAGTACAACTCCATAATTCTCCTGAAATTCAGTTGAGCTCTGAGTCTCAAACATCTCTCTGAGCAACCTGACCTAGCTAGAGACATCCCTGCTTATTGTAGGGGGGTTGGACTAGATGACCTTTGAGGTCAACCCAAACCATTCCATGATTGTTAATTCTACACACTTTGTGGGGTTTTTTTTTTCCCTCTAAAGAATTTTAAAGTAAACTCCAAATTGAAAGGACTAATGTGGGGTTTTTATTTAGTCCTTTAGCGATGAAGATTCCTTTAAGAAGTGTTCATCTGAAGTGGAAGTTAAGGAGAAAATTGAAGAGCTGCTTCCTCAGCTATTGGACAGGTGATGATCTTTGTGATGCCTGAAATTGTGGGGTCTGCAGCTCTTTGTGATGCCTGAAATTGTGGGGTCTTTATTCTGCTGTTGCTCAATAACCACAAAATTTGAGGCTGTTTGTCCTCCTTGTTTACAACATGTAGAGAAAATACCCCCCCATCTAACTGAGGGGATTTGCCTTTGTCACTTTGTGACAGATTCTGTAGGCCCTCTAAAAGATACTCCTAGTAATTCTTACCACTTTTAATGAATCATAATAATTCTTACCACTTTTAATGAATCCTCCCCAGGCTCCAGAAGGATGGGAGACAGCCCCGCACCGTCCGCTTGACCATCCGCCAGTTCTCCCCCACGGACAAGTGGTTCAACCGGGAGAGTCGTCAGTGTCCTCTCCCACCTCGTCTCCTCCCCAGGCTTGGCAAAGGTGGGACCTTCAAAACCTGCTCTGGTGGGAGCTTGGAACCATAGCAGGGGGGTTGGAATGAGATGATCTTGAAGGTCCCTTCCAACCCAAAGCATTCTGTGAAAGCATCAACTTAACTTCTCAGTGAAATTCCATTATGTGATGTCATGATCATATTCCTTATATTTAATATTTGGGGCCTTTTCCATTTCTTGGGATGTTAAAAACACCCAGAACGTTGCTGTAGGAACAGCTTCTATGTTACTACAAAGTTCTAACCTAGCCTGGCTGGATTCCCGGGGTAAATTTCTCAGTGGGGTGGGAGAGGGTGACTGGGGCTGCTTCCCAGGTTAATCTGAGGGATTTGAATTATGTTCATTGTTTTATTATGTAATAAAATGTCTCTTTGAAAATTAAAAGCAAAATAGTGAGTGTTGAGAATGGGAAATTAGAACTTTGTGTTCACTATTTAAACCCATTACTTTTGAGTCTATATATCTTATATATATACATGTTTTTTCATCCTTTTTTTGTTTCTTCTAGAAAGCAGCAACAATCTCTCCCCCCTGGTTGACCTCCTAATGAAACTCTTCAGAAAGATGATAGATGTAGATCTCCCCTTTCATCTCACCCTTCTGAGCATCTGCTTCTCCAACCTCAGAGACCTTCCCAGCAGCAAGAAAGGATCAATTGGTTTCTACCTAAAGCAAGTGTCACCTTTGGCAGGCTCTGGGAAACGTGGCTGGGTAAGTGGAAAGATCCTGAAAATTATCTGTAGTCTTCTAAAAATTAATTGGTAACTTCAGAATTGTGCTGTATAATGAATTTACTGTTTTTATCTTCATTTGGTAATTTTGTGTAGTGATAAAACTTCCCTGTTTCTCAACCCACTCAGGAATGGGATATTGTAATATATCCATATAATATCATATTCTAAAGCTCCACTGAGTATTATGGCAATAAAATGTAACTTTCAAGGTATTTCCTACTTGAAAATACAAAAAGGATTCCTATATGTGTATACTTTTGAGGTCTGTGTTTAAAATCAGGTTTTAAAAGCCTAAGGGAAAAAAAAATGCTGTCCATTAAGGAATAATTTGAAGAGCTTGTAAGATAGTGCTTGGTCACTTATAAGTTACACAGAACATACTTTTATGTATTTATTTTTTTTTTCCCCACAGGAAGTGGAGGATGCCTCAGAAGGTGAGGGAAGTGCTTCTTGGAACCAGAACTGCCCCAGCCCTGGAACTACAAAATCTAGGAAACTTTCAGAGGAAAAAGAAAGCGATACAAAAAAAGCAGGAATTCCTGACTCCCCGTTTCCTTTGTCTCCTGGTGCCATTGATGAGGAAGTCTTCAGGGAACTTCCAGAAGATATTCAAAAGGAAATTCTTTCTGAAAACACCAAGGTGATCCCTCCTGAGACTGTTTTGGGTCAGCCAGCAGGAAGTTTCTCCCCAAATTCTAAGGGACCAAGCAGTGATCCCCACTGCTCAGGGTGCAGCACCCACCTCACATCAGCCCACGAATCTACAGCCATCCCAGCACACAGCTCAGGGGCTGCCTGTTCTTCCCAGTGTCCCACAAGTGCACTGAGGAGCAGTGGGATGGAAAAACAACCTGGTGAGTGTCTGAGCTTCAGAGGGAGAGATCTGGAAGCTGGAGCCAGCCCAAGTGTTCAGCAGGTCCCTGTCTCAGATCAAGTCTCTGAAACGACTTTGGAGGAGAAACCTTGGAGTAGAGAAGCAGGAATTCTGTTTCCTCCAGAGGTTGACACAAAGACTTTTTATGAACTACCTGCTGAGGTGCAAAAAGAGCTGCTGGAGGAATGGAAAGGTCGGGAAGCTGTGCCCAAACCCACTCTGGATAAAACCCTGGAGAAGCTGAAACCAAGGAAAGGCAGAAGGAATGTGGCAGCACCAGGTCTGACCCAGTCCAACAGTTTGCTAAGGTACTTTAAACCCCAGTGAAACTGGTTTTGTGTTAGTAACACTACAAAAATCAGCACTTGAAGGCACTTTACAATGTATAGTAAATTTTTCCTACCTAAAGATGTGAATGTTAGAAATATATTTAGACAATTTTTGACAGAAAAGCTGCTGGTGATGGTTAAAGTAGAAATTTGTCCTATTCTTCTTTCTTATAAATTGATGTTTATCTGCTGAATCTTAAGTTCATTACAGCATGCAAAAGTATTTCAGTGTTCACCATTAATGCTGGAATTTTGACTTGACTTCTTGAGTCCTACTATGCAGTTAATTGTTTCTCACAACTGCAGAGGGAATTGTGCAGGGAAAAGGGATTTTCACGCTTAATTTTCACTTTCACATGGTTAGCACGATCCCCTGCAGTTAACTCCAGATAGTAGAAATAGGAAGGGGGTGATGGAAAACATTATTACTAAGTGAATCATACACCAGCTATTACCTGGAAATTAGTCAGCATAAAAAATTGTTCCAGTCAATGTTCAGGATTTAAAAAAGGCCAAACAACTCTGGGTAGAAAGAGCAGCTTTTAATGAGATACTCTGTGTGTGTGTATATATATATATATGTATATATACAAATTCCACAGGCTTTTCTTCAAACATTTTCTTCCCAAACAGTGCAAATAGCTGCTAATTACACTTGCACACGTAATAAATGTGTTTAAAGTCTCTAGTAGACAAGATGTTGGCTCATTTTGGTCACAATTGAGGCAAGAATTTACCACAGTGTGGTTAAAGCTATGGCAAAAATATTTGACTGCTGTGTTTTGGCATGGGTGTAATTTCTATCACCAGATTTTCAGGTGTGTTTGTAGATTTTTCTGGGGATAAAGTGCAAAAGGATTTCAAAATATCACTTGATTACATTGAAAGCAACAGTGATGGCACCTTAATGTCCATTCTTGCATCATCAACCAGCACTCCCCATTTGAACAGTTAAGCTTCAATATTTCCACATAAGCCACAATTAACATAAAACTTCAGCAGCAGCTTCAAAAATTAATCCAAGGAGAAGATGCAGGTGACTTAAGTGCTTCTGCTTTTCCACTTAGGCTTCATTGTGGTCTTTGAAGGCCTCCAGCCCAGCTCTGGTTTGGGTGATGAGGTTGATGAGGGTTGCTGGTAGTGCTGTCTCCACCACAGATCCTGGCAGCATCCCTCCTAGTTGGGGCTGAATGAACACTACCAGCTTGGAATGTTGTGGATTCCTGGGATGAAAGGAGTAAAAATCCTTCAGTTAAGAGTTATCTTCACTTGTAACTTGCTGAGCAGGACTAGAAGTACCACAATTTTTATCTCTTCCACTTACTAATAGGGAAAAATGGAGGATGTCTCAATAGTCTGGTCACAAAACTCTTCAAGTTTTATTCTAAAACTAAATTTAATTTTTTTTTAAAAGCTGAGTGGTTTAGTAAAAGTTAAAACTTGAAAGACTTACTCAGGCAAAGGTGAGCACACATAGCCACAGGGATTGTTATAGCCTCGGACACAAGAGGGAGCAGGAGGGCAGCCAGAGTATTCCACACTGATAGCTGGAAATCAGCACCACAGAAACCATCACATTAATCAGCTTTATCTAATCACACAACCCCAAACCACCTTTTCAACCAACTACAGGCCAGTCCAAGCTCTTGCAATAGAGCTCAGCAATTCCAGCCATGGGAAACACTGAAAGGACATTAAATATTTGTGCAAATTATTTGATACACATAAAATTTTCTATAGGTGTTTGGATAGTATGATCCGTGAGATGTGATTGCACACACCCAGGTGCTGAGGTGTGGCTTAGTTTTGGATGCAGAAATTAATCCATGTTATTAATTAGCTGCAAAGATGAGGAAAGTGCTGAGCACAGGCAGAGTAGTAGTTAGGAGGAGTTGTTTAGTAGTAGTTAGGAGGAGTTCTGTTTAGTTACCCTTTACTCTTGCATAATGAAAGTATTGGATATGGCTTGTAAAATACTCCTAGGTCAAGATGTTGGGTTTCACCTGAGGATTTCCAGGGAAAACCTGCAGGAATTACACACAACTTACAGTTGGTTGTAAGGATGTCACCAGGGTAGGGTTTAACGTGCAGCAGGTCAACAAAATCTCGTGAGGAAATCAGCCCCATCCCATAACTGTGTGTTACACTGTGGTAGATCCCCGTGTCCTACAAGGAGGGAAGTTCCTGGGTTAGTAGTAGAAGGATCCAATTAGTACACTGAATTATTTGTTAATTGGCAAAGCAGTGTTAGATGTTGAATAATGAGTATGTGGCCAAAATGGATTTCTGTTTGTTAGCAGAAGACAACAGCTCTCACACATTTCATACCCCCTTCACATAAGGCTTAGAAGTTTTTACTGGCCCAGATCATCTTTTGAGAACTGTCTTTGTCCAAGTAGAGGCTTTTTCAGTCACCAGAATTCATGCTGAGAGAGAGAAAATGAAACCTTGGCATGAAATTATCCCATTACCTGGTCAATCCTTTCTAAGAGCTTGTAGGACTGCAAGGCTTTGTCCCATTTATTTCGGTGTTCAGGCAGATACATAAAAGGGATAACTTTCCTGGGGACTTCCTTGATGATCCCTTCTCCACGGTATCTAGATTGTGTAAAGAAACAGGCACTGAATTCACATTTATGAGCTGGAAAAAAAGGTTTTATGAGAAGAAGCATCTGGAAGTTGGGACTGTCAAGCTACGAATACAATTGGATTGATTAAAATTTAAGCAGGAATAAAAATTCTTAGTGGGTAATGGGTTTTTGAAAGCCAAGCTTTTCAAATGAATTATTTGTGAGCTGTTAGATAGGAACCTGTTAATTTAATGATACATCATTCTATTAATTTGATTATTCTATATACTCTGGATCCCTTTTGACACCGTTGGCAAATCTTCTGTTTATGAACTACCCCATCTTGGCCTTTCTCCAACTTTGGCTCATAATTTGAGGAGTTCAAGGGCAAGTTCACAGAGGGGCCTCTCACCAGGAAGTGTGAAAGTCCAGTGGTGCTGGGAACAGCAAGTTCTCACACCCAGTTCCTGGAGAAACCATGAATCACCCTGAGGAGCACCCACCACCGACACCTCAAGGCAAAGGTGAAGGATGCTGCGTGAGGACAGGCACGAGCCAAGGAGATGATGCTCACCAGCAGCTTAAGAAGCAGCCAACCAGATTTACAGACCCCTGGAAGAGCAAAGCAAGCCCAGTTTGGATGCAGACATGGAGGCCCTGTAAAATTATGGTCTGTTTCTCCACTCTGCAGTGACTCTCGTCATTAGGTGGAGCTGCAGAGCGTGGGTGTAGGTGGCTGCTCCACAAACTTGCTTCTCTGCTAGCTACAGGTGCTGGAAAACATTTTAATGCTTCCTCAAACATGGCCAAGGAAAGCTGTGGCTGCACCAGTTCAAACCAGCAGATGAATATTTGGATACACCCTTCATTGCTGTAACTCCCATGACAGAAATCTCCTAGGAAGGTCCCACCTACATCCTCTAATCTCTTCCCTCCTGACCTCAGCAGGAGTTGTTAAGCAGGAGGAATTTTCCCAGGCAAGACTCAGTTGCTAGAATAAGAAAGGGCACACTTGGGAAAAGCCTCAAATCTCTGCTGCCTATCTAGATTGACATTTAATTTAATTTAATACTCATTAGGCATTAAAAAAGAAGAGAGATAAGATAAAGACATGTTGCAAGTTCCCTTTTCTTTTAACAACAGCATGGAATTCATGGCTCAAGAGGAGGAAGGACAAACAGAGAGATTATATGACCTGAGTACAGTTAATTCAGTTACCAGTGCCAGAAAGAAAAAGGTACAAGAGGCAGATAAGGTGAAGGAAGAGTGTAAATGTTTCTGTACATGTCATTTCATAAGTATGAAAGCTGGTAAGATGGTTTGACCAGAATATTCCACCAGGAAGAGTCACTGACTTAAAGCCAAAGCTCTGACTTCATATCTATTTATTCTATATATTACTAGTACTTAATTTTCATAGCATGTTTGCTTGGGAAACCCACCTCTTGTATTCCAGCCCTCGTGCTGTGTAAAAAACCTTCTCTACAGCTCACAAAACACCTTCAGATCACGGTTAACTTCTCCATTTCCCCCTTGGCTTCTCACTGCTCACAAAAGCTGCTGTTACTCATGACAAGGACAAACAGAAGGTAAATACTTACAGATTTCCTGCATACTCTTTGGAAGGCTTTGAAGAAACTGTAACATTTTTCTCCAAGTAGAAAAAAGGAAAAATAAAAAACAACTTAGCAGTTGATAAAAGAGCTGTCAGCTAATTTTTAAAGGAACACAGTTTTAAACACATTTTGCAACAAAATGTATTTAATCAAAATAACTCTGTGAGCAATATTAACTAGTATTTCCTTACTGAAACTTTTATCACCCTCCATCCTGAAGTATCTTGGCTGTAGGATAAAATCTTCTCTGAAACTTCATCCACGATTTTCTTATAGTCCATTTATCTGTCAAGATAGAAAAGCAATTTGTTAGGAGATGATAAAAGCCTTCCTTGAAGACCAAAAAACCACAGGGCTCATTTATTAGGATATGTTAGCTGAGTATTTCTAGCAAATGAACTTTTTATTCATTGAATAGAAGCACAGAATCATTTAGGTTGGAAAAGACCTCTAGGATCAAGTCCAACCTTAAATTATATTGGATTTGAGAAAAAGTCATTATTTAAACCAAATTCTGTAATTGATTTCCAGTCAAGGCTGCTGAGAAGTAGCTGTTGGAGAGCAGATTACAGCATCCAGTGAGAAGCCCCATTCTCTGTATTAAATCCATCATTATTCACATTATAACTCCTCTTCCTCACCCAGTTTATCCCCCAAGATTCTGATCCTGCCACGACTCGCTGGGGTCATTAGATGAGCAGCCAGCTTGTGTTGTTAACACACGGGAGGCTCCAGCAATTAAAGAGAGATTTTTCTTACATCAGGGCTTTATGTAATGACCATTTATAAACCGTGGTGCTGTGGAAACTCTTTGGCAAGATCCTGGATGTCCCCATCTTTTCCCCATCAACACATTCAGCATCTCTTGTAGCTTCCTCATCACATCAACTCTGCTTCTCAGGCCACTGGACCGGTCTCCTACATGGAGTTCACTCCATAACTCCACATTTATGGCTTTATCTCGTGCTGTGGGTAGCACAGATTTAGCCCGAGCATCCTCAGTGACACCCGGTGGGATTCACCCTCGGGAGGAGGGCCAGGAACCGGCGGCTCCTCCAGCATTATGGGGGCATAGCCGGGCCCACCAACCCCTCAACGAGCGCTGACAGGCAAAGGGAATAGCTGGAAAAGACCCGAGGCTGCCCCGAGGAGCGGCGACAACCCACCCGGAGTCCCCAGCGGGGGCTCAGGGTTAGGGATGGAGCGATGGCTGCGGCTGACACTCACCTCAGCGGCTCGGCTCGGCCAAGGCCCGGCCCCTTCCCTGCCCCGGCCACGCCGGGAGCTGTAGTCCCGGCCACGGGGACCCCGCCCGGCTCCTACTACAGCTCCCACAGGGCTCCGGGGCCACCACTGCGCCTGCGCGGCCCCATCTTGCGCAGCGCCGCGGGCCCTTCGAAACGGCTCCGAGGTGGGGCCCGGGGAGCGGCCGCTGCGGGGTGGGGACACTCAGGGCTGGGCTGGGCACCCTCATGGTGCCCCAGAGGGGTTGTGCAGCTCCGGGTGATGTTTCGGGGCCCGGGGGTCCCACCGAGGCCGGGGCTAAGGGCGTGGAGCCTTCTGTGAGGAGGGGGCCTTGGGAGGGCTCTTGGTTGTGCTCAAGCCTGGCTTGAGTCCTTGTCTTTCCAGGGAAAAACGCTTTGGTCTTGGAATAACTCCCTGCAAGGAGGTTGGAGCCAGGTGGGGTCGGGCTCTGCTCCCAAGGAACAAGTGACGGGACAAGAGGAACCAACCTCAAGTTGCCCCAGGGGAGGTTGAACATCAGGAACGGATCTTCAAGGTCTCTTCCAACCCAAATAAGTCTATGGTTCAATGAAATGAACCTTTAGGTTTCCTTCCAGACTAATTACAGCATTTAGAAGCAGCCAGCTCTTCCAACTCTTAATTTTTTGGAGTTAGAAAGGCAGCTTGGTTGGGTTGACTATATGGCATAGGTAGGATGATTCTAAGTGCTCTGATGTGACTTGATATAACCTATTCTGGTTATATAAAAGTATCCACAGAGTAACATCTTCCTGTTCTTGTTACACTGATTTTTTTTTTTTGTACTAAGCTACTTTCACTTCTGTTTTTGCCCATGAACTTTTTTGTGCAGGTTCTGCAATGCCTTGTTGGGATATTCCTGTGTGTCTTTGCTGAATGGTTGGTGTGGGTGACAAACATCAACAAGTCTGGCATGAAACCCCATTCTTGCAAAAGCAGGGGACTGAGGTTCCTCTAGAACTAACTTCTGAGCTGGGTTTTCTTGCTTTTCTTATATTTTTTTCTCCAATACTAAAGTTGCAATGTACAAGAAGTTTTCCCTATTATCTTTTTTTCCAGAGCCTTTATTTTCTGCCTTGGACTTCTCAATATACACACACATATGAATCACAAGTCATGTGAAAAGCAGCAAGTTGAGTAGCTAAATAGTGATTTTTAGCAATAAGAATTGCAGAACAAAAGTTAAATATCCCAGATACGTTGCTGTTTGAGAGGATATTTCAGTGCAATGATCTCTTGCATCTTTGTTTCTTTAGATTGATTAAAAAGATGAGTGAAGATTCTCTCAGAACCCTGGATGAGAAGCATGACAAGCCCAACAGAAGGAAGCAGTGGCTGCTCTCCTGAGTCCACAGTCTCTTCTCTTTTAACAAGCTACAGCACTGACACCAACAACCCCTGCCCGAGCAGCCTCATTCACTACAAGGACAAGCTTTACAGCTCAGCCTCTGAGGCTCTGGAGGCTTATATTGCAGACTTTAACTTAAGTCTCACATCTCCAGAAGTAAGCACTGGGAAGATCTGCATCTATCAAAGCACTCCCAAGCACGTGAAGGGTTCCAAGCATCGTGTCAAACCAAACTATGGTAGGTCCTGAAATCTACCCTAAGTGAGTTATATTCATAGGATTGAATTGGCTTTTGGAATGATTAGTTAGCTCAAATAAATAAATACTTAATTTAGCTTGAATATATAAATACTTGATCAATTATATTAACTTTTATGTAAAGATTTAGACTAGATAACCATGCTTGGGCTAATTTATATTGCAAATGCTTTTGTCTGTTACATCTAAAATAACAAAGCTCTAAGTACAGGCAAACTTTATGCCTTAAAAAAGGTGTTTTCCTGGGTTGCATTGGGGTATTGTATGAGTCAAGTAGCTGTGTGGATGTTTTAAAATAGTCTGTAATATACAGATTTCCCTCACTAAGGTTTTTACCAAGATTCTGATTAGAAATAGAACCACTCTTGCAAGAGCTGCTGCTGCTAAAGGATATATTTCAGCTTTGAACTGGTAAAATCTTACAAATAGATCCTTTTGGTCAGCAATTCATGTCAAACATCTTTGTTTTTCAGGACTGGATGATTGTACCCATCCCTTAGGACTGGATTCTCTTGCCTCACCCTCCAGAAGGCAGAGTGAACGTGACCTGGACTCGATCAGCCTCACCACGGATGATCTCTTGGCCTTCCCAGCTGATGGATCCCTGCCCTTTGTGCAGCACACCCCGAAATCAAGGCTTCCGAGCAGTGAGAGGAACAGACAGTCCCTCACAACACCTCTCTGCCCTTGCCCAGCCTCATCACTCAGCAGCTTCAGGCCCCAGAAGAAGAGCAAAGCTGCTGCTCACCAAGGTCCACCCCAAGCCTCCGTCAGGAAGAAGCACAGTGTGGGTGGGTATGAGGCTCTCTCCTCCAAAGGAACTTCAAGAGCCTCATCTTTGGATGAGAACTTTCCTGTTGAAGGTTGTCCTGTTAGAAATTACCCAAGGTGGCTCACCAGTCAGAAGTCTGACCTGAGTGTCTCAGGGATTAGCAGTATCCCCAGTTCTCCCTACCCAGCCTGGCTTAGGAGTTACAACCTTTTTTCTGACTCAGCTAAAGAAAACAATGGTCAAAATCTGAATACAGGAGGCACAGCTGTTGAGATCCTGGAAAAGAGACACTCTGGAGGTAAAGACACCTCTGATCTTTTGGAACAAACTCATTGTCTGCATGTGAGAGGGGATAACCAAGGAGGTTGCAGCTATGACAACCCAGGACCATGCTTGCAACGTGATCACTCCTTTTCAAGATACACCAAAAAGCCTTTCAGAGGTAATTATATTTCATATAGTTTATTTTTTTTAATTTTAAAGACAAGTATGTTTTTTAAACCAGCCCTCTCCACCTTAGTCTGTGTCCTCCTCAAACCATAGATTTACTCACACCCATCATTGTCAAATAACTCAAAGCCCTTACTAGTAGTTGACTAAGTTAAACAGCTTTTAGAGTGTGACATTTCAAATATAAATCAATATTTAAACACTTCTCTTACAGCAGTTTCTTACAGTGGCATGTTTAGTACCTTAACACAAGATAACAATGGTAATTCCGTAAATATTTGAGTAGAATTTCAAACATTAAATTAAATGACATGAAGTGTAACCTTGGGAGAGAGAGAGGGATTCCTAAACATAGTGGAAATGAACCTGTCAAATGGGTTAGAAAGCTAATTTATCATCCAATCTTCTTCTCTACACAGCCAGCTGGAGGCATTGATATATATTTAGGTTATCCAGTGCCTTTGGTTGATGTAAAGACTTTCCTTGGCCATCTCCTCAGGAGCTGGGAGGTCCTCCTGTGGTGAAGCACCATCTTTCTATTCCAAAATAGCAGCAGGATTTGCTTTGATAGGAGAGATTAACATTTGGAAGTGTTAATTACCTTCACTTCTCTCTAAGGTTATCCATCAAAAATAGAAAATGACTTTGTTCTTTCTTCTGGAAAGCAGAAATATTGAGGTCTCCCTTTTTCCAAGAGGTTATATTTGGATATAAACATGTTAATTTTGTTGATGTAGTGCATTCAAAGTGACAAAACACCAGTCTGCACATTTAAATCCACAGTTCTTTTTTTTTTCCACATAAAGTTTTACCCATTGTCAACAATAAATATATATATATATGTGTATATATATACACTTTTATATATATTTATGTATATATATATTTATGTATCTCACCTTGAGTGCTTCTCTCACCCTTGTTTTGTAATGAGTCCTGTATATGATTTTCTGTGACTTACATGGATTTATTCACTGGATTTCTCTCCCCCACGTGTGTAAAAGCAGCTATTAGAAAAAAAAAAAATGTACAAAATAAGCCAAAAATTAACTTAAGAACTCACAGGATGAATATCTAATATGATAATGTTAATTAATTATATTTTCTTCATGAAAGCAGGGTAAAAACTTTAAATAATCTTGAATGCTCTTTTTTTTTAGAAGAGCTGCTGGAGGTTAGAAGAGGTCTGGAGGGTTCTGAAGATCTATCAAGTCACCTGGAAGATGCTGACAGCCCTTCTACTACAGCTATACTAGGAGGAGAAAGACCATGGGAATATGCTCCAGGTGCTTGGTAAGTAAACTATTTTTGGACTGACTTGTTCCTGAAAATGTATTTATTATATATGGAGAGATTCCAAACCCTCCTGGAATCCTCATCCTCCTGCTCTGGGTGAGCTGCTGGAGGAGATATCTCCAGAGGTCTCTTCCAACCCCACCATTCCCTAATTCTGGGGGTAGAGGGTGACTATTTTTCTTTAGATTAATGGCAAAACACCAAGTACAAAAACAACTTCTATATGTAATAAATTAGAACCAAGAACTCCTTCCCTTGCCTTTTTTTTGGTTGATTTTTAGGACTACCCAGGTTATAATTATAGTGGCAAAAATAATTATGTGCTTCTGTCTCATCCACCAAAGTGCCCCTGACCAATACATCTGGTGTCATCATCATAAGTTCATCCCAAACCAATTCTTTCCATTCATACCCCTCTTTTTATCCTCTGTTGCCTGGTTCCTGCTGCTTTAGCAAACCCCCAGTGCCTGGGTGCTGTGAGGACAAGGAGGGCTCTCTAAAGGCACAGATCATCCACAAGTTCTTGGAAGATTGTTTAAATGACAAGAATAAGGTCAGTAAAATTCAATATTAATTTCAGAGAGTGCCCCAAACCTGTAAGACTGGGAAATATTAGCAGGGAAAATAGCTGTAAATTGGTTTTTCTTCCATAAGATGTAAAAGTCTAACTGCAGTAGTTCATAGATGAGCATGATTAATTCATCCAGTTATTAAAGCCTATAATCACAATTATGATGAAGCAGATAAAATGCTTTGCTTGGTAAGAGTTTGACTCTTACACTCCATGTTTTGTTTAAATAATCATTTTCCTGCTTGGAATCAAGATAGATTTTTGTTGTTGTTAGTGATATATTAAATACCACTAATTTCCTTGCCTGGCTGAGGTACTGTTGGGTGTGAGTCAAATTCAAGGGGTAACAAATCTTATTATTATTATTGATCTTGCACTGGAATTGGATCCTGGATGAATTTACTCTTTGGATGACTCATTTTATCCCCATTCTCACCTTCCTCCAGAACTATTTCTAGATTATCAGCCAATTCTTGTCACCAGGAGGTAAGTGGCTGATTATGGATTGAGCAGGTATTAGATGAATGCTAATGACATGGATAAATCATTAAGAAATTGACTTTCTCAGTCAGTTCTGCAATGCAGGAACCTGTTGAAGTGCTGCAGTGTGACCAAATCCTTTGGCTTCTGGTTTAGGAAGAAGCTTTCTCTGAAAGTCTCCATCACAGACCCCTGGAAACTTTGAAGCTGGTGCTGTTTAAACTTCAAGCAAGTTTAAGCCAGGATGAAAGTGCTGAGAAAAAGGAGGAGTTTGAACAAGTGAGTAGCTGGTTTCCTTGGGTTGTTCTTGAGTATGTTTCTAAGGAGGTTCCTGTGCTCTCAACCCCAGCCTCTCATCACTGCTGGTGCAAACTGGAGGCTCTGGGCTGTGGTCTCCAGCAGGACTTGTCAGCCAGGAGGTGGCAGCATTTCAGGAGATCCTGCAGAGCAGAGCAGGCTGGGCTCTCCTCTGCTGCTCCACCAATACCAATCAGTTGTCTTCTGATCACATCCCCTTAATTCTTGGCTTCCAGGGGCATGTATTGAATATTTTAAAAGCCAGATGCTCTCAAGTTCTCTCCTTGCTCCCTTCGGAGTGAGGGACCCAAACTGACCTCAGGATTTAATATCTCCATTCCCTTTTTTGCTTGCAAACAGCTCTCAAGCCCCAAAGATTGAATTGGATCCTGAGCAACCTGCTGCAAGCAGGACCCCCCTTCCTGAGCTCCTCCCAACCTCAGTCACTTTATGATGCTCTAAAGTTGTTGTCAGTGCAACATGCTATGAAAATTCCATGTTTTCTGTCATATTCACCCAGTTTTCCTTCCCTCAATTAACACATTTTTTTTCTGTGTTTTTTTTTTAAGCTGTCTGAAAGAGCAGAGGCTGAATTAAAGCTGAGTGATGAGATGATCCCTCTTCCTAGCTCTATTCAAAAGTAAGTGACCTCTGATTTATCTGACTGTGCAGAAAGGGCAGAAAAGAAGCAATAAATCAGCCAAGTGAGTTCTCATCTGACCTGAAAAACTTCAGAATGAATTTCACTACAGTGGAGGAAATAATTGCTAGAAAAAATATTTCAGGAATGAAATCATGAGTCCTATTGAACAACTGTAAATGATTAAAGGAATAATAAGTCTGATAAAGGCAGAGTGAAAAATAGGGGTTTATTATGTAGCACAGTTGCTTCAGCACAACTCAGTGTTGCAGTTTTATACTATAAACTGAAAGGGGATTTTAATTTAGTAAAAATAGAGTAACTTTCAGTATTGATGTGCTATGACAGTGTTTGCCATCCTGTGTTAAGTGCTTGTTCTGTAATTATTTAATAGAAGCTCTTTGTGAACACCTGTTTTGAGACTTGTTTAAAATATCAGTTCCAAAAAGTGCTTTATCTTTAAAAAAAAATAAATCTTAGTATATTTTATAATCTCTAGAAGAGAATAAATGAAAGATGTAAACTCTATAACACTATTCCAACTGTGAAGCTCTTTGTGAGGACTCAACATCATTTAGGGTTAAATGTAAATAGTAATAAATAATGTAAATAGTAATAAATATCCTGTTAAGGTCTTTTTTTTTCCTTATTTAGGGCTTTACACCATTTGTCCCATCTGAAAAGCCTTGGTGAAGAGAAGAGTAACCACCAAGATGGTGAAGCAGAGAAACAAGCAGAAGAGACTCATCTCTCAAGCTGAGATCTAAGAATATTGGAATATTCTGAAATTTAAAGACTTTGTTCATTTATTTTGCCAGCTGCACTGGTGCCTGTTCTCCAAACTCCCCTATTCAGGATTTCTGTACATAGTTGCTCTTTCCATTAATTACTTCAAAGCTTAATTATTAGTGTGTCCAATAGGGTGTAACAATATGTGAGAGCAGATGCTGCTTTTTAAATAATAGCTCAATAAAATAACATGAATGTTTTCATAGAAGGATCTCTGTGTGGTTATAAAAATTCACTAAAAACCTAAATTATTTGAATGTCAATGGGGAGGCTCAATGTCATGTGGAAAGTTAAGCAAGGAGAGAATTACATCATCTTTTGGGGGCTGTTTTTTCCTACCAGGACTCGAGCTGAGGTAAGTGTTCCCCAACCACAAACTTACCCAATATTCTATCCAAAAGTGTCTGAAGCCCTTTTGGGTTGTCCCCTCCCAGTAAAACCTATTTTTTGGGGGGAGAGGAGGCACTTTTCAGAGGCATCAACTTTAAGAGCACTGATCCAGCAGCTCTAACTGCAACATTTAATCTCCCTCCCATTTCTCGTGGCTTTGGAGCATCTCAAACCCTTCAATGGGCTGAAATAGGGAGAGGAATAATAGGATTTAATTTCTTTTGCAGCATAATTGAATAGAATTAGCCACTGCTGGGCCCTGCAACTCATGCAGGGGAGAGAGGAGCAGGACTTAACCCCCTGGGCAAGCTCAGGGGCAAAGCTCTAAATAGGAATTTGAGTTTTGAGTTGAAATATAGAGAATTATAGAGCCAGAACCTGTTGGCACCTCTTCTGAGGCTTATATTTTCTGCTGCCAGGGAACCCAAGGCTCTTTTCTGGTGAGCTGCTTCCTCCTGGGTGTTTCTAGGTGCAGGGATGTGAGTGTGCCCTGGTTCTGAGAAACGAAATAGAAACCAGGAGAAAAGTAGGAAGATGAGCTGCTGATTTCTCTCCTCTTCCTGTTAAGATGTAGCCAGGAGAACAAGTGACTTCATTTTATGACAGTGATGGCATCATGAGAACATTCTCATATTCCCATAGGTCATATTCTCAGAAGTAATAGGTTATAAAGTGTCTCAGACTGGGTTTTATTGGGCTCTCTCCAGCACCAAGAGCAACATCTGACGTCAGAGGACAGCAAATTGCACCTCTAAAAAGTTTTCTAATAGAAACTTCTCCAAAACATCCCATTGCTGAGCCGTGAACACACAAACCCACTGAGAGTTTCTGTATTGAGGCACCATCCTGTTGCCAGAGGTTGTTTTATCCCAATAATTCAGGTTTGGAAGGAAAAATGAGGGGGTTTTATCCTGATATCTTCGTGTGGATCATGATGGGGAATTTCAGAATGTCTTGGGTTTTGTGGCATAACTAAAAGTATTGTTGGGATTCCTGAATATTCAGATTTACTGATTTTCTATCAGTATGAAAGGGTGAAATCCCCACCATAAAACTACTTAAAGCCCAGGAAACTAAGCAATAAATGAGTGACACTTTCTAGCTGTAGAAATTCAAATAAGAATAGAATAAACTTTTAAAAAAATACCTACAAAGCACTATCAGTAAGTGGAGACAACTGAAAAATAAACGTTTCAAATGCTACCAAGATTTTGATGACTATTGGGGAGTATTTTAAAGAGGAATTAAATGATTATTAAGGAGTATTTTAAAGGGAGATTTGGTGACTATTAAGGAGTATTTTAAAGGGGGATTTGATGATTATTAAGGAGTATTTTAAAGGGGGATTTGATGCCTTATAGACAACTATTAAGGGGGATTTGATCCCTTGTAGGTGACTATTAAGGAGTATTTTAAAGGGGGATTTGATCCCTTGTAGGTGACTATTAAGGAGTATTTTAAAGAGGGATTTGATGCCTTATAGGTGACTATTAAGGAGTATTTTATAGGGGGATTTGATGCCTTATAGGTCAGTAGATAAAGTGTAAGTTGTTGGTTGAATACACTGGCCAGTTCTTGCAATTACAGCCAGAATTAATTTGCTTTTAAGTTAAAATAAACCCATTTCCACTGAGGAAAAAGACCAGAATACATCAATCCAATAGTAAAGAGAAACAAGTGCCAGGTCCAAGGTGTCTCTGATGCTCCTGCCCTTGGGGCTTGGCCAGAGAAAAGGAATTTTAGTGAATGATGGGCAGAGAGCAGGGGTGGGAGGAAACACTTAGGAGGACCAGATAGAAGGAAAAATCAGCATTTCTCAGCAAGTGACAAGAGGTGTTTGCCAAGGATGTGCACAAACATTTGTGGGGCTGGGTATTTGCATATACAGGAAATTTTTCAGGGGAAGGCACTTCCTGAATGACAGTGTATATATACGTCCATCAGTGAGGGAGCTGGGCAAGGCAGGGCTTGGATCACCACCACTTGTGCTCTCCCACCTTGTGAGGAGCCTCTCTGGGGTAAGACCTGGCAGGGGGAGGAAAATAAATGGGATTTGGGGGGAGTTTTGCCCTTTCAAGGCTTAATGGGAGATGCTGGGGATGGGGTGGAGTGACTGCAGTGATCTTTTTCCTCTCTAAAGTCCTTTTGCATCAGCAAATCTCTCCCCATCACTCTTCCAAGGAGGGGCTGATTGAGGAAAAATTGAATTTCAGGCTCCCAGATCCCAGGAGGACTGAGAGTTCTGCCAGCAAAGTTCATCTGCTGAGTTTAGACCTGCTGAAAACCTGCAAACACCCCTTAGCAACCTCCTTATTCCTCCTCCTGCATAACTCTGACACTGCCAGAGTGGGTTGGTTTGTTTTCCAGGAGGATTCTGGTTTAAATATTTGGATATTTATATATGAATATATTTATTTAGACATTTCCATATTTATTTCTACATTTATTTAGGTATTTCTATATTTATTTTGATCTTTAGATATTTATTTTGATATTTATATATTTATCTTGACATTTATTTAGATATTTCTATATTTATTTAGATATTTATTTGTATATTTAGATATTTATTTAGATATTTATTTGGTTATTTAGGTATTTATTTGGATATTTCTATATTTATTTAGATATTTCTGTATTTATTTAGATATTTATTTGGATATTTAGATATTTATTTGGATATTTATATACTTATTTGGATATTTAGATTTTTTTTTTATATTTAGATATTTATTTGGATATTTATTTAGATATTTAGACATTTATTTAGATATTTAGATGTTAATTGACTTGTTCCTGCTGCTGCCAATCCCACTGCCTGAGGAGAGTTGGGCTCTATCTCCTAAGGAAAAATAAGGAATTATTGAAATTTAGGTTTACTAACTTAGGAAAGGAGCATTAATGGGGTGGTGGCAATTAAAGAATATAAATATTATCAGTGGAAAGGTGACCAGGGGGATAATAACCATGGAAATAGGGCTTTAATAGGAAGATTTGAAGCAATGAAAAGCAGGATAATCAATGTCTGCTTAAGATTCAAGATGGGAATGAAATGGCAGAATACCTAAGAATATTTTTGTTAACAACTAACAGAATAATTCACCTTGAGGAGATATTAATTAACTATTGGGGAAAATCAATTGCATGGAGAGTATCTGGGGTGTTTTTAGGAGGGTGCCAGGTTTTGGTGCAGAAGGTGAAGGTGAACACAAGAGTTTTAGAATGGAGAAGAGGAACAAGAGGAAAAAGCAGCTGCAAGAAACCCAAAGATGTTTGTGAAATCCTATGAAAAAAAAAAAGTCCAAGAAAAAGGGGCTTGGGAGTTCATAAAAATACCTGTATTTAAGATCTAGCTGCAGGTTATGCCAAGATGGAAGAGCAGAAGTCAATGTCATGGGTCTTGTAGCCCTCGATGGTCTCCAAGAAGGAAATGGGATGGGAATAGGCAGATCTGGCCCCAAAGATGAGTCAATCTGGACTCTTGTGCTTTTTGGAAGGTCCAAGGCACAGAGGAGGAGAAGTTCCTCATTGCTTTGGATAATAGACTCAATCCCTTCCTGATAAAAGGGGGCACAGAAGAAAATTTTGGTCCTGGAGCTCCCTGCAGAGAGGGGTAGATGTTGTCAAGGAAGGTTTACTCCAAACATCAGTGGTGGAGGGTGGTGAATAAAGCTCAGATTACAAGATAAATGTGGTTGATGAGTCTTACAGAAGGTACCTGTTTGGTGGAGGAGCTCTTGGAGAAAAGGCCAAAGCTACCTTGGAGTCAGCAGGAAGGTTTAGAACTCAATGAGGTCCCCAAAGGGGCTGTTTTCAGAATGTGGTGGAGTTAGAGAAGATCTGGAGGAGAAGGACTCAAATGATCATGGAGATATCTCAGGCTCAAACCTTCAGCTTGGAGGGGGGAAGGTGTGTTTGATGTTGCTCAAATCCCACCATACAGTGACACAGGAGGTCCTAGGGCGGAGAAGAGCTTTTTGTTTGCAGCAGCAAGCAGTAAATGGAGGTCAGGGAGTATCAGAAGGTCCAGAAAAGACTAAGTCATAGACTTCTTCATAGAGGGACATCTAAAGGGAAGAGGTTTGTCCCTCTAGCACCTCTGATTAACGTGCTTGTGGAAGGTGTAACCTGGGAGGAGAAGCCAAGTTGTGCCCTCCTTTATTCCCTAAAGTCCCACTGGAGGAAACCCACCAGGCTGGCGGGTGGTGGTGTCACCTAGGAGGGCTTGGAGGGGCAGATGGAGCAGTTCTCCTGTTGCAGCAGAGTGCTGCAGGCTTGTGAAACCCCCCCGTGAACCATAGTACCATGTAAGCTGGGAAATGGGTTGCCAAAGAAGTTCTGGAACCGTTTTTTGTGGTGCTGAGAGGAGGTTACACAACCTGGCCAAGCTCATTTAGATCTATAGGTCCTCAGCAGAGGTAAGAAGGAACCAGATGACCTCTGTTTTTTCTTTCTGATGGTTCAGACTCCATCTCATTGTCCTGTCGTGTCTCAGGCTTCATGTGATCCATGAATAATGTGAAGTAGGAGAGATTTTGGGTCTTGCTTCACTCTTCTGCACGACGGCCCCGAGCTCAGAGCCCTTCATGTGGTGCCACCAAAGGTGCTGAGTCACTTCCCTGGGCTCTGGGTCATGCTGAGCATGGATCAGAAGTCACGTTCTTTTATCTCAGTGGGGTTTTTCCTTCTCTTTTGGGTCTTCCAGCTTGTCTAGATGGATAACCAGGCGTTCGAGCTGCATGGAGAGAGGCTACAAAGCCCTTCCAGAGGCACAGAGTGGCCAAAGAAAGAGGTACCAAGCATTGTGCTATCAAAATGTTGTTCTTAGAGTTGATTATTTATTTTGACAGTGGTATCAAAGCTTTATTAACAGTCAGTCTGATGGTTAAACCCTTCTTTTGGAGTAGGACCTCCTCCTGCTATTGAGAAGGTCAAGGAGGCCACTTGCTAAGCTCCTGAAACTCCTAATACCTGGCCCAAGAAGCATTTCTCATCTATGATACTGATATTCCCTCTCTGGAGAAGAAGCTGAGGGGCTTCTGAGGTGGAAAACTCAGCTTGGAGGCTTGTCTGGATGCAAGGACAGGGCTTTCGATGGTCCATATGCACTTAGCCAAGAGCTGAGCTGGGAGACAGCAATTCCCTGGCTCCACTTCTATCTCTAGCTCAATTCTTTATCCTCTAACTCCCAGACAAAGCCCAAACCCTCCAAAGTTGGAGGATTCCCCATCGATGCCCATGGCAGGGGGCTTGGAACGAGATGATCTTTAAGGTCCCTTCCAACCCTGACAATTCTATGATTAAATTTGGTCATTCCTGATTGTCCAGCTCATTTCAAGCAATCCCCATCCCAAAAATGAAGCTTTTAAAGGCAGATCAAGCAGTGATCTGAATTTTTAAGTGTTTAATCATAATTTTTATTGGGTTTTGGGTGGGTTTTAATTCATTCCAGGAAAGAAAGAGCAGCTGGTCCCTCCTGAAGGTCTTTCTGCTCTGTCTCCTGGCCTGTGTCATCAGCACGGCCATCGGGGTGCTGGTCCTGTCCTTGGTCTATGTGAACAACACGAGCTATTGGAGGGAGACGGGGGTGAAAGATGAGGGAACATCTTCCCCCAAGCCAGGGGAAACCAGCGTGGACGTCAGGTTCCAGTTCCTGAACCACCTGGGGAAGTCAAAGGTAAGTTGGTCATCAAGTGGAATAATATTCTAGAGAACTTCAATGGATTAATTTCAACAAACTACTTTTTAAGCATCAGGTGGTCAGTCTAAACATGTTGTCCTGGCTTTTTGAATCCATGGGGAGAGACACAAGCTCCCTGACAGGGTTTCACCCCAATTCCTAACGTGTTGGAAGTGGTGGGGATCTCTGGAGTGCCTCTTGGAGACCTAAATTATTCCTCCAATGATTCATCTGGGAGATGAGGCAATCACTTGATGTGTGATTCAGTGATTCATCTGCTTTAGGAAATCCTAAAATAGACACAGAGAGAATCCTTGTGGAGAAAAGGAGCAGGTCCCTTTGGTACTGCCCACGCCAAGACTTCTCTGAAAGATCTTTGGGTTGTTTGGTCACCACTGGCCACAATTAATGAACACAATTCTCCCCTCTCACCAACTCGACAGGTATTTAACTACCCAGGGGGTGAGATCCAGTGGGCAAGGTTCAGGAAGGATGCCAGCGAATATGAGAGTGATGAAGAGATGGAGTTTGGGAAAAGCATCAACAACCATCGCTCCAAGATGACCTTTGGGACCTTACGGATCAAGAGCAAAGGGCTTCGGGCTCCCCACTGGCACTTCAATGCCAACGAGCATGGCTACCTGCTCCAGGTATGGTGAGACTGGAGCAAAGGAGGTTCTGGGGGAACCTTCTGGCTCTCAGCAACTCCCTGCAAGGAGGTTGGAGCCAGGTGGGGTCGGGCTCTTCTCTGAAAGAGAAGAGGACAAGAGGAAACGGCCTCAAGTGGCACCAGGAGGGGTTCAGGTTGGACATGAGGAGAAATGTCTTGATGGAAAAGGCTGCGAAGGGCTGTGCCAGGCTGGCCAGGGTGGAGTCCCCATCCCTGGAGGGGTTTCCAAGGCGTGGAGATGTGGTGCTGAGGGACAGGGGTTAGTGGTGCTGCGGGAATGTTGGACTCCATGATCTTAAAGGTTTCTTCCAACCCAACCCATTCAATGATTGATTGGCCACAGGCAGATTAAACGAGGACCCTTTCCTTCCCTTCTTCATGTCCCAGGGCACTGCGTGGATCGGGGTGATTGGTGCAGAGGACAGTGTGGTCACCACCTACAACGTCACGGCCGGCCAGGTCATCTTCTTCCCCAGGAACACCGTGCACTGGATAAAGAACGTAGGGACAGAGGACTGCCTCTTCCTCCTCTTCTTCACAACACACGAAGAGCTTCAGACCTTGGATGTAGATGATGCTTTCTTCTCCACCCCAGAGGACATAGCAGCTAGAGCATTGAAGGTCTGTATGATGGGGTGGCCAGGCTCCAGCTAGTCTTCTACACATGATCATCATAGTCCAAGCTGTTTTTTGGAGAGGATCTTCACTACTTCAGCTCTTCTCTCCAGTCCCATCACTGTGGAAGGATGTGCACTCATCCTTCATGGAACACCCTCCCACAGATGCTCTCACCAAGAACCTTTTCCTCCTTTTCCCATTTCTCTGGAGTCCTGAAAGTCTCCAATTCCTGGAGGGTCCTCCATATTCCCAAGGGTGGAAGGGAAAGGAAGAGTGAAGCCCAAAGCTTCATTCCTTGATGAGTTTTGTGGTGTGAGAAGGTCTTGTAGGAAAGTATCTCCTTGTTAAAATGGAGATTGGCAATGTCCCAGTGGCCACAGTTTCTGCTGAAGCTGAGGACTTGGCTTGTTCAAAGCACAGAATGATTGATGGACCTTCCCACCCTGGGAGATGGTTTGAGTTTCCCTTCTGCTCCAAGTCTCTGTGGTAACAGAGAAGGAAGGGCAGAGAAAATAAGAGTATGGACAGTTAAAGACCTGAGGTGTGTCCCCAGGGCACCAGGAACTTAAGATGAGTTATTCAAGCAATTAAAATTTGAATTACACAGTTTGCTGCATCTCTCTCAACCTAACACTCATCATGTGTCCCACAGCCACAAGGTGGAGTCAACTTCATCAGGACGTTCAAGAGGCAAGCAGAAGACCAAGCAGTTAACCTGCCCCCAAACTTGGACCAGCTGGTCCAAAATGCCACCTACGTGCAGTCTCCTGACCACCTGGTCTGGCAGTACTTCTACAACCTCAAAGGTACCTGAGATGGGAGAGGTCTCCATGTTCCCACACAGGGAGGGGATGGGATTCACTGAAATGGGTGTTGGGGTTGGACTAGATGATCTGGGGTTGGACTAGATGATCTTTTGAGGTCCCTTTCAATGACCTGGGCTTGGACTAGATGATCTTTTGAGGTCCCTTCCAATGATCTGAGGTTGGACTAGATGATCTTTCAAGGTCCCTTCCAACCCCTAACATTCTGTGATTCTGTATTGAAAGAGATACAGAAAAATGATAAGAATTCAAGGAGATAAATTGGTATGACATTGATTTGGAGATGTATAACCTGGTTCTTACCTCAAAGGAAGGACATCACCTTATCTGGAGAGTCACTGGTGCTGAGCTCCTTAGGTCCTTAACATGCATCTAATTAAGGCCTCCCTTAAGTCGAGGTGTGACAAAGATCCTTGCACTTGGACCAAAATATTCCTGAAGAACATTGGCAAAATAGTGACACATGATCAAGGTTAATGTGAATTAAAACAGGCTGCCCAGGGAGGTGGTGGAGTCACCATCCCTGGAGGGGTTCAACAACAAATAGATGTGCTTCAAGACATGGTCTAGGGGTCAGGGAGATGTTGGACTTGCTGATCCTGGGGGTCCCTTCCAACCTAAGTGATTCAATGAAATACTGGAATATCATGTTCTACAAGTGTATTGTCCTTGAGAGCACTTTGGGGTGGAAAAAACCTCATGCCATGAAGTTGACCAAGACACCCCAAAGGTTGGCAACACTCATGTCTCTCTCTTTGTTGCAGGGTCAGCAGAATATCCCTTTCCAGGAGGAGTCTTCCAGTGGGCTCGGTACCGGAGAAACGGCACCGGCTTGAACGAGACCGAGAAAATATTCAGCGAGTCCCTCAACAAGGTTGGTGCTTCCAGCAGCTGATTGAACCCGAGCTTGTAGCTCCTGTAAAGGGGATGGAATGAACCTTGGGTGGGTTTCTCAGTGGGGTTTATTTTTATTTCCGCCTTCCAGCACGAGGACACCCTCACCTTGGCAACCCTGCGGATCTTCAGCAACGGGCTGGGCCAGCCCCACTTCCACTTCAACGCCAACGAGATGGGTTATGTCATCAGCGGCTGCGGGCAGGTGAGCTGAGATAAGGCAGGGGAGGGGGGGCTGTAAAACCAGCCCTGAGGCCCAGCCCTGATTAATTGCCCCACAATTAGCAGTGTCCACACGTCCCTTCTCCGCGCAGACTTCTGGACGTGCTTCCCTTGCTCAGTCCAAGGGGAAGAGCAGAATTTGTCTGTGGTGTTCCAGCATCCAGCAGAACCACGCGTGGAATCAGCCCTCTGCTGAATGCTGGGAGCACACAGGGAATAATTCTGATTTAGCACCTCTGAGGGACACATAAATAGAGAGAATTTCATGAGTCCCAAGGAACTTGGTCCCAAGAACTTGGTCCCAAGATTTAGAGCCCAGGATTTTTTTTACAAGGGCTTGTAGTGATAGGATGAGGGGTGATGGCTTCAAAAGAGGGGAGATTTGGATTGGAAATGAGGAGGAAATTCTTCACTCTGAGGGTGGTGAGACCCTGGCCAGGGAAGCTGTGGATGCTCCATCCCTGGAGGTGTTCAAAGCCAGGTTGGATGGAGCTTGGAGCAACCTGCTCTAGTTGAAGATGTCTCTGCTCAGGGTTGGAACGAGAGGATCTTTAGGTCCCTTCCACCCCAGACTCTTTATGATTCTATGATTTTATTCCATTTTTTTGACTCGGTGCAAACTTGAAGCACAAAGATAATTGAGGCGGAATGATGAGAGTCCATTATTTAAGGACTTACTGAGGAATTGAGACTTTGGGGGGTCTTGGTGGGAGCACTGGAGCCACATTGGTTGATTTCACTGAGTGTTGACCCGGGAGCAGCACCCTGGAAATGGACAATCCCTGCTTTGCTCCCCCTAGGTTGGAGTCATCCTCTCTGGGGTCACCTCCAACTTCAACATTGACATTGGAGACGTCATCTTCTTCCCCGTGGGGACCCAGCATTACATCAAGAGCGTGTGTGAGGAGGATTTGCTTTTGATCCTTGCCTACAGCACAGGAAACCAGGTGAGGGAGAAAGGGGACCTGGCTCGGGGCAGCACCAGTGTGACCAGCAGGACCAGGGCAGGGATTGTCCCCCTGGACTGGGCACTTCATTAATATGGTGGAAATAATTGGGTAGCTTTAATTATTCCTCTCTAAACCCTCTTTTCCTCCCTTCCTAGCTGGAAACCCTCCGGTTCAGCGACTACTTTCGCTCCACAGCCGATCACATCCTTGCCCAGCTCTTCTTCAAGGAACAAGCTGAGTTTAAAAAGATCCCAGGAGCTGCCAAAAGATGAAGCCAAACCTCTCCCAGCACTTTCATGACTCCATGAATTTTGTTCCACCACGTTTCTAGCAGTACTTTGGGGGACTTTTCTTGCTGTTTCTGCTGTTGAGAAACAAAAAAGCCCCAAAGAATTTGGGGTTGGTCGTTATAAAATGTTCTTTTGTATTTTTATAATGGTTTTTTATTTATGTCGTTTGATTGAGTGGATATTAAAGTGATTTCTAAACCTACAACTGCTTCTGCTCTTCTCTTGTGGTGTCTAGACCCAGACAGCTCCTGTGTACCCAGCTCAGCTTGTCTCCAAACCCCCCTCCCTTGACCTCCTGCCCACTCAGCACCAGTTTCAATCCATGGGGTTTACCTCAAACAAAGATCAAAGCATTTTATTGTTTTATTATCAATATAATAAACACGGATGTTTGGATTCAACACATTTCTTATCAAAGCCCTTGGTGACCTCCTGGCTACTCTTTAATCCAGCTGAACATCATCTTCCTCTTCAGCTTCATCCCTCTGGGGCATCTGGGGGTTCTCCACTTGCAGGTGCCCCAGCAGTGACTTTGTCACCTCCAAGAAAAGCCACCGAGTGTGTCCCCAGCAGGAGACATGTCAGGGCCACCTCATCAACCTGCGGCCCAGCCTTGGGTTTGGAGGCCAGAAGAAATGTCTCCAACAAGAGTTGGCCATAAATTGGCTTGACATGACCCAGCTTAGGACACCCCTGTCCCAGCAGAGCCCACAGGAGCTTCTCCTGTGCCATGTCCTCACTGCATGGCCTGACCTTGCCCCCCCCCACCCCACAGACCCACCCAGGGCTTGGTGGCTCATGCTGCAGCCCAAGGGGGTGGAGACTTGGCTAATTATTAGTTTATTAAGTGCTTTCAGATGGCAGGAGAGGAACAAGCAGGTCCCTCAGGTGCTGGGATCTATCTCACCCCCCCAAGGCTCAGCTGGGACAAGGAAGGTTTAAATGCTGGGTTCCCAGTTGAGATGCTCCTTAGAAGATCCTCAGCAGGTAGGGAAGATGTTCCTCCAGGTAGGTGGGAAAAGGCAGCTCCCTGAGGAGCTCCCTGGGGTTTCTTTGGGCTCTGATCATTTTCATGGTCCTCCTGGACCTGCTCCAACAGACCCATTGTGTTGGGGTCTCCAGAGCAGAGGAGAAGGGGAGGAGTAGAGGAGGTTTCCTCCTACAAAAAGTTATTTGTAAAAATCTGGTGGCAAGAAGAAATTAATGTTGTTTGGAGGCTTTGAAGCTCCTTGAGTCCACCACCTGTACATGGAGAAGCTCCTTGCTGGTCCTGCAGGAGCTTTGGAAGGTTTATGGGTTGTATCTGCTTGGGTTAGAGCTGCTGGACGAGGAGATGTGACTTGGGAAGCTGCTTGGGAGGACATCTCAGCCACCAGGGCTTGAGGAACCTCCTCAAACCCCTACATTGTTGGTGGCACAGGGTGCTGGGGGCAGAATGCAGGAACCTGTTGCAATGCGGCTAAAAAAGATCCCAAAGCACCAAAAGTCATTTCAAAAGCCCCTAAAGCTCTGAAACTGAAAATTCTTGAAATATCAGAGCTCACGTGATCTGTTGAGATCCCACCAGCCACGGCAGAGCTTGGTGGGATCTCAAGAGGTCTCCACAGAGGATGATTTAATAATTAAACCTCTGTACATCTGAGTCTCCCTCTTCCTCTTCACACCCAGGAGCCGTTAAGACCTGGGGGGACTTTTTATAGGGCAACAAAAGGAAATTTCCTGCATTTTATGGCAGGTTCTGGTTGCAGCCAGGTGAGGAACATTGTGAAATCTTGGTGGTGCTCCAGCAAAGCAAACACAACCCAACAGCCCCGAGCCTGCCCAAGGTGCCCCTGCTGAGTCACCCCAGGAGGTGGCGGCTCTTCTGAAGGCAAGTCAAGGAGGGTTGGGGCTGAGCTGGGCTCTGGTGGCCCCAGAGAAGGGTGGTGGTGATGATGGAGGTGGTGTCCCTTCGTAGTGCAGGGTTATCTCCAGCTGGGGACTTCCCAGCACCTTCAAAGGTACCTGCCAAGGAACTTTGTGGGTTGTTGTTCTGGGCAAAAAGTCAAGGTGAGAACCTACAGCACGTGGTAGCTCCAGGGAGGAGATGGGTCTCCATGGAGGGGTCAGTGATGTCTGGGGATGTGGGGACCCTCTGAGAGCTACCAAAATTCCCCCCGAAATGATGTCCAGAGCCAGAAGGTCTCCCCTGAGCCTCCTTTTCTCCAGGCTCAACCCCCCCAGCTCCCTCAGCTGCTCCTCAGCACACTCCTGCTCTAGACCCTTCCCCACCTTCCTTGCTCTTCTTTGGGGACATTTATTTTATATTCTTTGGGGTAATTTGTATATAATTATATATATTGACTCATTTTGCACTTCTCTGGCTCACTGGACAATTGTCTCTAAAAGCTGAAGGGAAGGAGCCTTTCTGCTCCTTGCCCCCATGAGATGCCTCCAAGGTGCCATGGAGGAGCTCAATGGAGAGGGAAAAACCCCCCAGCATCCATGGAAGGGGAAGAGTTCCACCATGAAGCTCTGGAAAGCCCCAGGGCAAGCTCCTGCTCCTCTCCCAGGCTGCCACCTGCTGGGCTGTGGCCACCATGGGCTGGGCTGGCTGAGGAGATGGGGATTTGGGATTAAACGGGAGATGCTTCAAGTAGGAACGGGGCTTTGTCAGGTCTGGATCTCAGGGAGGTCCCCATCTCCTTCTACCTCCCAAGCTGCTGTCCTGGAGACACCCAGGAGCACGTTGAGGTTTGGCTGAAGAGGTTGTGGTGCTGGAGAAGAGCTCAACATGCGGTGGGACTTCATGGGGACAATAAATAACCCTCTCTGCATAGGGTGAGGCCTCAAACTGGGAGGGGAGAGATTGAGATGAGAAATAAGGAAGAATTAGAGATCCCAGGCTGGATCTTTGCTCTTGAACTGGGGATACTGCTTGTTGGGAGGTGTCCTACAGCCCAGGCTGGAAATCCAGGCTGGTTTAAGAACCTCTGGCTGGTGGGATGAACCCGGAGGTGCTTGAAACCCCCTCCTCGATGCTTCCCTGCCCTTTAACTGCCTCAGGAGATGCAGGACACGGAGCAAACGGCAGCTTTTAAATAATTCAGGTGCTGCTAATCCCCAAGAAATGTCAGAAAGTCCCTCAGAGATGCCACGTGAGCTCCTCTCTCCAGCAAACTGGCTAATTAAAAGGTTCCTCCTCGTTGGAAATGAGATAATGGTGGGGGTGAGGCCATCAGCTCCACCACGGGGAGGGGAGAGCTGTGGGGAGCTGAGAACCTCCAACGGCTTGAAATAGTGAGATCCCAACCCTAAGGCTGGTTGGCAGTGATGTGAACCATGAGTGGAGGAGCTTCTCCATGAAAAGAGAAGGTTGTGAGGCTTGAGATGGACACCAGGAGGTCCCAGAGGCTGCTGGAGACCTGCAGGTGAGTGCAGACCAAGGGAAAGGGCTTGGGGCTGGTTCTAGCAGGGGTTTGGGAGACCCTCTGGGAAATAAGTTGATTAGGGTGGGTGAGATGGCTGCAGAAAGTGGGGTGGGAGCCAACAAGGGGGAAATGTGGGATGAGCAGAGTTATGGCTCCAAGGAATCATGAACCTGAGGAAGAAGGGAGACGTTTGGGGTGGGTTTTTTCCTCTCCCTGCTTCTCCTCCTGGCAGAAATCCACAGCAGGGTTTGCTCCATCTCCAGAAGGATTCCTAGAGCCTTCTCAGGAACACGACATAATTCAATGAGAGGCTGCAGAAATTACTACCCGGGTAGCAAATGCTACATTCAAGCCCTTAAAAAATAGGGTGAAGCTGCAGGAGCAGCTTTAATATTTTATATGGGCAGAAATAAATTATTGCTTAGGAGTTGGAAGGCAGCAGAAGGCAGCAGCAGGATTAAATCTGAGCTGGATCTCCGGTGAGTTATTTTATTTCCTAATGGTCTGCTTTCAAACTTTATTTATGGCCAGGCCAGTGGTGGAGTCCCCATCCCTGAAGGGGTTTCCAAGCCCTGGAGATGTGGTGCTGAGGGGTTAGTGGTGCCCTGGCAGGGATGGGGGAATGGTTGGACTTGATCTTCAAGGTCTCTTTCAACCCAAATGATCCTATGATTCTGCTCTGCCATGTAAGAAATAGTTTTAAATCCTTCTTAGATCAAAAATGTTAGAGAGTGAAGGTTTATGGGGCTCAGGGATGTGCTGGGTGGGCTCTGCAGCATCTCTCCCCTCCTTGGAGGCTCTTAGTGAACCTGCAGAACCCTGATTTATTTAAATCTGTCCTTTTCTGCCAAGGGTTTGCTATAAAGAAGCAGAAAGCAGATGGAGATTTAAGTTAGATATTAGGAAGAAATTGTTGCTGCTGAGGGTGGTGAGAGCCTGGTTGAGGTTGCCCAGAGAGGTGGTTGATGCCCCATCCCTGGCACCGTCACAGGTGAGGTACCTGCTCTAGTTGCAGATGTCCCTGCTCAGTGCAGGGGGTTGGACCAGATGGGCCTTGAAAGGTCCCTTCCCACCCCAACCCTCCTGTGATTCCCTGATGTCAGCGTTTGGTGTTTGCAGCGACGGCTGTAAGCTGCATGTAAACACCACCACAGCAGCTCTTGCTGGCTCTTCGTTGCTAAGGCAACGTTGCTCCTCAAGATGGGACCTTCCAAGCAGCTTTTTCTTGCAGCTCCTTCAGTTGTACAAACCTGGCTTGACCCATGAAGAGCTCAGCTTTGCTCACACACCTCCTGCAGCCCCTCGACCCCAGGGACAAGGCAGGAGAGACCATGGTTGATGTATCTAAAGGGGGTTCAAGGTGGTGGAGGTCAAGAGCAGCCCCCAGACCCCTTCTAGGTGCTGTCTAGGTGCTGTCTCCCATGGGTTGGGCACCTATGGGAGAAGTGAGGGGCCCTTCATCAGCCTGTTCTCCATGGCTGCTGGAATTGAAGGCATTAAATTGATGGGGAAGGGTGAGATGTGTGAAATTACTGCCTGAAATAAACTGGGCGGGCACCTGTAGTTAATACCACGATCATTCCATGATTTGAGAAGGAAGAGCAGAGTGCAAGGTAAAAAACCACCAGGAAGAAGCAGCACGAAGCCAGTTCTGTCCCATTGTAGTTCAATCATTTAATTCTCACATGTGAAATTTAAAAATATCCCAGACAGTCCCTAGGAGGCTGCAGCCTCTGGCTGCTCCACCAGCACCCTCCATCTCCTGCCTCTCTGAGGTGGTGGAACTGGAAAACTGGGTTTGAAACACTCACTTTTCTTCCAGACAACTCAATTATGAACATCCCAGACTACACAGCTTTTAATTTAGAGCTTCTGTATCCTTTTAGACACAAATGTTTATCCCTGCTCCCATCTCCAGCCTGCTCTTTGGGGTGTGCTCCAGGTAGGATTTCACAGTTGGTGCCACCGGGGCAATTATTCAGGTCTTAATTTAGCCCTAAAATGTATAAAAGATACTATCCCCAGCTTATACAGGAAGGTTTTGATATTAACAGTGTCTCTGTATGATTAGAATGTACAGATTATTATTCAGGCCACTCTGTGGGTAAGAAACCCAAGCTCAAAGTTGGGATGATGAGACAGGTCTGTTCAAATTAGAGCATTTTTTTCCCCATCCCAATAGCCTCAGGTGCTGAAAAAGAACATTATTACCTTTCCCACTGGCCAGTGGGTACCAATTGCTGCTTCAAGTCAAAACCAAGGAGCTGGGGAAGTTCAACAAGGGTTTTATTTCATGAATCCTCTTTTAAAGAGTGATGTAAAATACTTGCAATCACAGATTGTTTCTGCCTAGTCAAAAATTCAATCAGGGCCATTATCCACTGCCCTTGACCATGTTCTTTTTTCCAAGGAAACAACATTTTCTGGGTCTGAGAGAGATCTAGATTAAAAATGTGCTTTCATCCAAAAATACACTTGCAACAAGTAACAAAATAATCAGGGTTTTTCTTTTTAACACCATTTGGGGCAGGAGAGGATATTGCTTATCCAATATTAACTAATGAGCCCCTGGCTGTGGAATCATGGGGCAGAAAAAAGAAGCAGGAGAGACCTATAAGATTTAGTCATTAAATAAATCTCCAATATGCACCTTCGCTAATTAACTTGTTGGCCAATTAAACCAACTGTTTGCTCCATATCTGGTTTCCAGGTTCCCATTTAAACAAATGGCTCATACTGGTGCTTGTGAATTTAGCCTGGGTGGGGTTTTCTTTTGCATAAAGGGCCAAGATGCTGCTGAAAAATAATACAGAAAGAATCTGAAGCACACAAAGTTTCTTCTCAAAGAATCCTGGTCAAGGATGAGAAGAAGATGAAATACTCTGAGGACACCTCACCAGCTCAGACAAACACGTGTCATGGCACTTATTCCTGCTGACCACACTTTGGGGCTTCCAAGTGTCTCAGATCTGGCCCATCTCGTGTCCCACCAGCAGAAACCTTGCTGTGCATGACTGGCTTGGCCACCCTTCCAGAGCAACGTGCCCCAGAGCTGGGCTGGGCAAGCTCAGTGAGATGGAAGCAGGCAGAGCACGGGGTGTTTGGAGCCGTTTAAACAAGGGAGCCAAATATACATTAATTGAGGCTTGGAAAAACACAGCACTGCTCATTCTGTGGGAGAAACCACCAGAACTGGTTTCAGAGGGCTGGCTTAAAGGCATTGAGATGGTTCTTTTTGGGTTTTTTCCCAAGCAGAGCAGGCCTGGAGGGAAAATCTGAATAAGAAATAACTTTCTGTGATGATTAAAGGGAAAATAAAGTCGGCTGCAGCTTCTTCCTCATTGCTGGTGAAGCCGAGCAGGGCAGCTCCTGCCAGCTGGGCTTGGTCCCTGGGCATGGGGAGAACATTGAGAGAACATATTTGCTTTCCTTGCAGGGCAGGAGCAGAGCTAATGCAAATATTCTGGTGGCAGGGAACGTGGACACCACATCCTGCTGCTGCTTTCCCTGCAAAAACAAGGTGTACCAGGAAGCACCACCCTGGACGTAGTCATGCCATAGGGTTTTGCTGTGAAAAGAGCTTGTTTGGACCTTGCTGCTTCACACGAAATGTCTCTATCTGGAGCAGGCAGGATCTGTGCAGGTTTCCTGCCCTTGCGAGCAGCTCTAAACTTTAATTGTTGGAGGAATTAAGCAGGAAACTGAGGTTACCACGCAAGACGTTCCCCTTGGATTTAAGGCACCCAAAAGAACCAAACCCACCATCGTTCATACCACTTTTAGCAGCCTGGAGATCAGAAAAGCTGTGAAGGCTTCAGAGAAAAGCTGCTGACTGAAACCACCCATCAGAGCAAACTATTTCCAGTTACATAAAGGAGCTGGCACCCAGCAGAGCCCCTAATTGCCTGTGCGGCCGCGCTGAATCACTCCTGGTCTCCAGCCAACCCCTCTTGGCCTCTGTGTGGGTGTGAAGTTCTGAGCTGAGAGGCCTCCAAGAAACGTGTTTGCCAACAGTTGGATCTCCCGTGTCCACCAGTGTTTCCCAGTGGGGAAAGGGGTGAGCTGGCCAAGAGGTTGTCCTGAGGGATCTCCGGCGGAGAGGGTGCTGCTCCAGGGAGTGTTTCTCACTGGGGTTAGAAGGTGGGGCTGGATCTCCAGGGTTCCTTGCACAGATCTCAGGTTTGCAGGTATCTCCAGCCATGCAGAAATCAACATAGAAAAAAAAATTACTGTATGTTCAAGCAGGGTATGAAACTCACACTATTCCTTACTCTCAACCTGCTCCATCAGTGACACCTCAGCTTTCCCCAGCTTGTCTCTAACCAAAAAAACGACATTAAAAAAAGGATTTATAAGTTATAACTTCACAGCACACTCTGCTGAAGCGATGACAAGGCCAAGGATTTGAAGGCAATTATGAGAACTCACAGCTCTGGCACCCAAGGGCTTTACAATGCGTGATAACCTTGCCAAAATATACATACAGGGTAACACCAGCCCCTCTTTTTCTGTGCTGTTCTCACCCAGCCCTCTCCCCCTCCTGCCTATTGCAGTCTGGTCTTTCTAGCAGATATTTTGACCCATCTCTCCCAGCCCTGCCAGACTCCTCAGGTGCTCTGCAATGGAGATGTCAAATTCATTTGGAGTTAGGGTAAAGAGTAATGTAATGATGAGGTGGCAGCAGAAAATATAAATGCATTGTTGGGCTGTATGAGCTCACTGAAGATCCTTCAGTCCTAGGATCGTGTGGAAGCACCTCAAAAAGAGCTGCATTTAGCTACAAAATAATGATGGGGGGTTTTTCCAGTAGCACAGAGGGACTGGGTGAGAAGTGATTGGGTCAGCACTGGGTCAACTCATACAGGTGGCCCACTGATGCTCGCGGTGCTGGGGTCATGGAATGGTTTGGGTGGGAAGGGACCTTTCAGGGTCATCTAGTGCAACATCCCTGGACATCTGCAACTATCTCAGGTTGCTCAGAGCCCAAATCAACCTCCCCTGCAATGGTGTCAGGGATGGGGCATCAACCACCTCTCTGGGCAACCTCAACCAGGCTCTCAGCATCAAAGTTTCTTCCTTCTCTCTAGTCTAAATCTCCTTTTTAGTTGCAAACCATCACCCCTTGTCCTGTCACAGCAGGACCTGATAAAAACTGTTCCCATCTTTCTGACAGACCCCTTGAAGTCCTGCAAGACCCCAAAAAGGTCTCCCTGGAGCCTTCTCTCGGGTGACCAAGCCCAACTCTCCCACCCCATCCCCCCAGCAGAGGCTTCCAGCCCTCCCATCACTGCTGGTGCCTCCTCCAGGTCCATGTCTCTGCTGTGCTGAGCAGTCCAGAGCTAGACACCCCCAGTGCCAGGGGGTGAAACACAACTTGGTTGGGCTGAGTTTGGGGGAAGGAGGAGATGGATTAAAGGGCAAAACTTGAGCTGGGGGATGGAGCCCTTTAAACACCGCCATGTGTGGTGATGTCTAAGGAGCTCCAGCTGCTTTCTGCAGTGCTGGAGACACCTGGAGACACTTCAAGCGGCTCTCCCGCAGGTTCCCCCTCTTCCTCACCACCACACTATTTAACACCCCAGGAAGCCGGAGTAGGACGGGTGTCTTCTCTCAGTAAAGCCCGTCCCCTCCTTCCCTCCCTCCCGTCCCCGCCCCAGCCTTGGCGGCTGCCGCCGGCGGGCCCAGCGCCCACATCCGTGCTCGGAGCCCCGGCTGCGCCTCCTCCGCCTCAGCCCTCCCCGGCTCCTTTCTCTTTCCCTTCTCCACCGGCGGAGGACAGAGCTCTGAAGGTGGGTAGTGGTTNGACAAAGGGTCTCTCCTTTATTTTGAGCTGGCAGCCTGAAAGATGTGGTAGAAAAGGGAGTGGTGTGGATGGAAGGTGCTTGATGAAGCATCAGGTGAATTCGGAGCAAGGTGGTTTTGTCTCAGAATGGCCCTAAAAGAGCTCGTCTGGGAGAGGGGTGGAGGAATGGGGTGAGAATAGGGGGTGAAGTCTGTAAAAAATCAGCTTTTTCATGTCAAAAACCCCCGAAATACCATGAGCAGTGTTACGGTGAGATGTGGTTAATGCTTTTTTGTACCCATTACATCAGGTTATGGTGTTTTTTTCACAGTTTCATGGACTTTGCAGGGATTGTGGGTGAAGGTTTGGTCCTTAAATTGGTGTAACTTCTGTAGAGTTTAACTGAAGCATCTTTGCAGGTAGCAGAGATAGTTTGCCTCTTTTGAACTCTATTATTAAAGTAGCTCATGTAGGCAAAAGAAAATTGCTGAGGGTAAAACAAATTGCATCCATATAGGGGAGGAAAAAAAGGGCCTGAGTCTTGGAGTTATGCTAATCCACATTAGGGGAGAATGTGGCTCCTCTTGCAGCTCTTTAATCAGACTTTAACTGGAAGGAGAAACAGTTTTTCCCATGGGGTGAAAACTCTCCCCAACAAATCTGGTGGGTCTTGGCTGCGTGTGGAGCTCTCAAGCTGGGGTGTTGGCAGCAAATGCACAAGAAGGCTCTGTTGGCAGCTCTGCTGGAACCTGGGGAGTTGGAGCAGCTGCAGGGACAAGCAGCAGCTCTTGTGGTGTTGGTGGAGCCTTCAGAGAAACAGCCATTGATTGCAGCCTGCTAAAATGTGTGAACTGGGGAGTAGCTCCCTTAGAGCAGTCCAGAACCTGGTAATGTTCAGAGCTGGCTTGATAGTGTCTCAAAAAATGTGCTGCCCTGGAGAGCACGTCACAAAATACAGCTGGATGCTGCTTACCTGTGTGTCTATGAGCTTCACCTGCTGAAATTTTGCATTTACATTTGTAAGAGCTGAATCACTTATTTTTTTCCCTGTGCTTTCCTTGCTGTTCACGTGTTGCAGCCTCATTTTTGCAGGAGGATTTTCCTGTTGGCCTGTCTGGTCTCAGAGCTGGTTCCCACAGAAGCGTTGGCTTTGCTCTTTCATGGAGAAAGAAAATAGCCCAGAGTCATTCAGCAGAAAGTCTCAGGCTTGGGTTGAAATGGGACATGGGGGAAGCAGCGTGGTCAGGAGCACAAAGCAGCAGGTCTTGGATTTGGGTGGTGGCAGGAGAGAAGTTTGAAGCCCTGGCTACCTCCAGGTGAGGGTGTTGGTTTGGCTGAAGGTGGAGGTAAAGCAGGAGCCTGTGCAGCCCAGCACTCCCTGCTGAGACATTCCCTGGGCTCTCTCCTGGTTCATGCAGTGTTATGAAATGGGCAGGCTGCTTGGGAGCCTCCAGTTGCTGAGATCTAAACCACAAGCAGGTTTATCAGGCAATGGATAATTCTCCAGGGTGGCTGACAGAGTGGACCATGTAATCTTGACATTTCAAACCAGGAAAGGAGCTTTAAGATGTAGGTTTCCTTTTGGATCTTGAAGAACAGGCTCATTCTCATAGGCTGGGGTGATAAAACCTCTTGCTAATCTTGCTTGTGGCACCTCCAAATTCCCTCCTTCTTCTTGCCCTCAAAACCTTTCATTTGCTTGTTGCCTGGTGCTGTCGGGGTGGGACAGGCAGGGCTGGTGTTAACTGGGGTGGGGCAGGGGTGGATGTTCCTGGAGAGATTGCAGGAGAACCAGCTGATGTGAGAGCTTGGGAGGTGGTGTTCTTGGTGTCTGCTGGTCTGGAGGCCACTGGTGCAGAGGGAGGAGAAGCAGACCCTGGGGAGCTTGCTGGCAGCAGCACAGGCATGAGGGATATCCCAGTAGGAGCATCCCAGGGAGGCAAGATCTTTCTCCTCTCTGGTACAGCCTGAGCTGAAAGAGAGAAATAAATATTCTCTCTGCAGCTTGAAGGGGTTAAAACTTCTGGGATAACCAATTTGTGCCTGGGCAGTACAATTCCTAAAACCTTTCATGGAATAATCAGGTTGCCCCAGTGCTCACACAGGATTGTCTGCCCTAGGAAGGAGCCATTCAGTGCTCCAAAAGCCACGATTTAACTGTGTGATAACCATTAGCTCGTTACAACTAATGAGTTTCTATCTCGAAATAAAACCCTCTTTACAATTTGCTCTCCTTAAGGAGCCACAATAAATGGGAGCAGATTATTTGGCCAGCCAGAGCAGTTTGCTTGCTGTTGAACATCTTTTATTTAAGCAGAGTGATATAGGGGGGAAATATGTCTTGATACATGGAGGGAGGTGTTGCTGCTGCCCTGGCTGATGATTATTATGGTTTAGAGGGACACTGCATGTGTTAGAGCTTCCCCCAGCCTGTCCAGAGCAAGAACAAGAAGCATTTCTTCTTAGGAAACCTCACTAGAGGTTTGGTGTTAAAGCCCAAAAGCAGCAATGGAAGGGAATATGGTCCTGGCAGGGGTGCAGCCAGCAAATAATTGAAATTACTGTGGTAGCAGCTTTGCTTTTTATTCCCTAAACTGCTGAGGTCTCTGTGGCTGCAGTTTAAGCTCAGCAGAGAGTGGATCCCTTCCCTTTTTTTTTTTTTTAGGGAGGGGATAGCTGTGAGAAGGACCTTCAGTGTTGTAGGAATGGTGTTTGAGAGCTGTGATGGGTTCTGTGGCTCTGCTCCCATTTCTGTCCATTCCCAAGCTGATGTGACTTGCTTTCCTTTTTTTTTTTTTCTCCCTTCATTGTACAGCCCATTCTATAGGTGACCCAAACCAGAAATTCTCCTCTTTAGACATGGTCTAGGGGTTGGGGAGATGTTGGACTTGATTCTGGAGGTCTTTTCCAACCTGATCTGGTGTACTCCATTGATAACTTGGTTGCACACAGTGGTTCCTGTATGATGGAAGAAGGGTGGTGTTAGGAAAAAAAACCCAAGTAGCTGGCAAATGTTCAGGGCTTTTAGATAATTATCCAGTTTGGAGTCTTCAGGGTGCCTAAATTTAAACTGGGATCTGCAGATGAGCCCAGTAATGGTCACGTGCTTGGTGGCAAAGCTGAGCTTTGATAAGCTGCAGAAGATTTGTCCTGTTTAACCAGGGGTGCTTCTCCCTTGTACAACCTCAGGACTCCCTCAAAGGGAGTTTCATGATTTATATATAGCTATTTTATGAGATTATTTTTCAATGAGTCACTGAAACTTCCTCATAGTGGCTTTCTTAAACACATTCCTATAAATGCTCTTAATGACTCTGCTCCTTCCCCTTTTTTGGAGCATGAATAAAACTTTAAATTCGTTGCCACTCAGGTTGTTTTATTCTGTTTTTTTTATTCCGCTGCCTTTTGCAAAGTCCATTTTCTGGCTCGTGGGTTTTGCAGGTCTCCTGTGAAGAGGAGCACAGTTATATTTGTGCAGGCAAATCAAGTGTGAGGGACTGGATTTACTCAACACCAGAACTAATTCCCCTACTCACCAAGCAGGTTTCTGAAGTGGTGAAAGAGGGAAACGTGTGAGGCCACTTGTGTTACCACTCACCTCAGGGCCCGTGGCCTAGAGGGGAACAGCACTGGGGAAATGTCATGATAACAGCTTCTGATAATGCTTGGCTGAGGGTTTTTTTTGTATTGCATGGATTTTTAATCTGGATTAGTACTGAAAATGTAGGTGTTGTTCTGAATAATCCCAGTGGGAATGGGTTCTAGCTCAGGGGTTCTCTGTGTTCACCCATTTATTTAACATTTATTTAGCAAGTGGTATTTGGAGAAGGCTGGAAGTCCAGATATTTCAAGAAAAACCTCAAAAATAGAGTGTTGTGCTGTATATTTTCCTTTCTGTAGTAAAAAGAGTCTCCTGGCTTGCCAGGAGGGTTTTACTTGCTGAAGGCTGGAGCTGTCTGTGCTCAAATGCTGTGGGGCACTGGTGCCAGAAAGCATCTGGCTGGTCCTCAGGGGTGGCCACTGGCAGGAGGAGAAGGAGGGAAGCTCATTTCTTTCAGGCTCACGCTGCATTCGTGACCTGTTGTTTAATTTTTTTCACCCCCAAAATCAATTTGGCACATGGTGGGCCCTTGACCTGGCAGCTCTGAGGCTCTGCTGTTGTGGCAGGTGATTGCTCACCAATTAGAGTGTGATGCTGGGATGAGTGGATGAGGTTTTATCTGATCTTTCCTCCATCCTGTCTCTTTTCTCCAGCTCAGGAAGGACTTGGGAGGCTCCTTTCTGATAAGACGCTCTTGAATTGAATTGTTTTGGTTCTGCTTGGTGTTGTGGATGTTCCTGTGTGTTCTCTCTGCTAGGGAAGAGGTGTCCAACATGACTGTGTTAAGGAATTTGATGTTCATGGAATGTTTTAGGCTGGAAGGGACCTCTAGAGGTCATCTTGTCCCTCCCACTCAAACCAGTGTGTGGTTTGATGATACAAAGCCAAGGGTGAAGGAGCCAAGGAGGAGATTGTCCTCTTCCTGGGAGCTATAAGTGAATGCCTTAAGGTTTGGTTGGTGTTATGTGTTTATCTCTCTATGGAGAAGATATTCTCTGGAGTATCTGCCAACAAGTGGCAGATATTAAATGATCATTCACACTGTGGTTAGAGAATGTTCAATAGGGATAGAACAAAATAATCCAGAAGCTCCTTCTGGTCTGGGTGGGAATCTGGTCTGCCAAGAAAGCAGAAAAGTGGTTTTGAAGTCAAACATTCAGGTCCTCTTAGGGGCTCTCAGGATGGTGAGGACTTGAAAGTTCCAGGTGCAGGGGTGGTTTTTTGCATGTCGTCATGGAAATCATGAGTTGAGTTGCTTTGGGTTAGCATTGGAAGACTTTGGCCTTGCAGCCCAGGCTGTTTCTTTTCAGTAACTCAAGATATCAACTCATTTAAAATTGAGTAAAGTTTATTGTGCTTTGATTAAAATGCCTCCTTGATAGAAAATTCTCAGGTGTTCTTCAAGGTTTTGCTAGAAGAAATCAGCTTGAAATGAAATCTCTTTTCCTTACCTCCTCCACTGAAGGTCTTTGCTTTGTTTCGGATGTGTGTGGATGGGTGTGGATGTGTGTGGATGGGTGTGGAGTCTAT
>VYZX01001324.1:0-21400 GCA_013401335.1 Brachypteracias leptosomus
CAGACAGACCCACTACAACTGGAGATGACAGGAGCCCCAGAGAAGTCTGCTGTTTTCCAGTGACTCTCATGAGAATGAGGTCTAGTTCTGACTGGTCAACCTATGTCCAAACACCTGAAGCTGTATTAAATTAATCCCATCCAGTCTTCTTTCCTTGCCTTAGAGAAACAAAAGAAGCATTGTTTTCTAGACCACAGTTACACACGTTCAAAACCAAAGGAATATAAGGAGTCGACAGATACATATAATGCCAATATTATAATTTGGTCTAAGCTAGTGAACTCATTTTTCACAAACCATGGCAGGCCCAACACATCCTGGCCAGCCACACAAAATTCTGTTAAAGACAGAAACTGAGAAGATAAAAACTTTGACACCTGTTACCTGTGCACTGTTACCAGCAACCCCTCCACACACAACCCAACAAAATCCACTCACTGGATCTGAAACAAAGTGCATAGGGAACTATTTTTGATGAAGTTCCTCTAGACATTAAAATTAACTTCCCACTAGTTTCCAGAGTCTGAAACGTCTCCTAAAACTACACAGTGAAGTTCATTCATGTACCAATTCATCTGCTACTGCTCTGTCTGAATTACTCTGTAGTTTGAACAGTGTGAGAAGGAAGACCCAGAGCCTTCTGCTCACACAGCTGAGACAATGAAGTCACTTCTACTCACATTTGTTATCCAAATGTGCTTGGGAGTGGCTGCACAACTCCTCAGTTGTGCATAACACCAACTTTGGAGAAGACAGACATATAAAAAGCCAGTTAGCTCTAAGTCCAAACTGCTACCAGAAACATTAGTGCAAGATGTACCAATTTTCTGGAAGTTGGTTTCTGCTCATCTCTACTACAAACAGCCTTTATAAAAAATCTGGAATTAGGGAAAATCTTTACTTTTTATATGCAGGAGTGTCCCTTGGACGCTCAGTCCTAACTTGCAAAGTTTCGTAACTACCCTCATTCTACACTGAAGGCAAAGGCAGCAGTGGGTATGCTGCAGAGTACCATAAATATTTTGCCTACAGTTTAGCTAACTACAACATTCTTGAGCCAAAAAAATCTTCAAATAGGCCACAACTTTTATTTGAAAACAATACCTATTTTTTTATATGCAGCATAAACAAGCATATGGATTAGTTATTAGGAAGAAATTAGACATTTAGAAACATTGTTTGAATGTATTTCTAACACGTAAAACATTTTCTCCTCCCTTATCTTGTTCTGAAGTATGCTGAATTGCATCCCAGAGGGGAGTGTGATGCTATTACTCATCCATAATTTTAAACTCTAGACAAAAATATCTAAAATTAAAATGCTGTTTGTGATATTAACACACAGTCTAAAACTGAAAATGAATAAAAGCAAATTTTACAAGTCAGCATCTGGCCCATGAGCATGAATGTCAACCAAAGGCAGAATAAATCACAATTATTACCCAACAACAGATGGCCTTGGCTTGGGCCAAGACCTGCACTTAGATGAGATGACATTTTAAATAGATGATCCAGACCTGAGACTGCTGGCAGAATGACTGGAAAAATATCAGCCTGGAAAGACAATATTTCAAATGAGACCTTAGATTTACCATTCTCATTTTGCTTTTGATCATCTCTACAGTTCAGTGATACTGGAGCCAGATGAGATGGACAGATAGATAAATATAGACATAGATACTAAAAACCCAGCCACAAATGCATTACCTTAATTTAATAAATTGGGATACAGAAACACATTTTTTCCTGGGGATAAAATCTGAATCTGTTACTTGTTAAACTTCTGATTAATAATCACATTTATTAAGTCCTTGCCATCACAAACCATTCAGGTCACTATATAATTAGAATATAACTAACCAGAGCTGCAAGTATTTAGCAATTAGGTGCCTCTATAGAATGAAATTACTCACTGAATCTTTCTACTCTGCTGGCTATTTCAGTGCCTGCTGATCCACTTCTGGACTCAACAACACACGGAACTGCAATAAAGATTTTAAGTCTCCTTACATAAACTCAGTGTTGTCAGGGCTCTAACAGGGATTAAGCTTTGGAGCCTCATGTATCTCTAACCCCCACAGTCAACTGGCAATGGAAATCTTGTTCCATTGTGCTAGAATATTCCAAAACTGGCTGCTCCTGCAGCTTCATCCAGAGTCTCAAGACATGTGGTTTGCTTCTGAAAGTCTCTACTACCTAGATGCATGAAAACTGGAAGGCATTTCAGCTTTCATTTAAAAAAATAAAATAACTGTTTGCAACTCTCAAAGGACATAAGACAACAGCATCACTGCATGCCATAAAGTTCCATTAAAGAGAGAGAAAGCCCACTACTAAAGGGTCTTTTTGACTTTTATTTTCTTTTAAACTATCATAATTTCATAAGCCTGACTCCTGGCTCTTAAATTATTAGAACTGGTACAACTGCTTGTTTTGGCTTTTGCAATCTATGTCCCATCAGCAATGCTGCACCCAGTGACAGACACCTCTCCGGGGAGCAATATGTCATCGAGCTATAAGCAAGCTGCAGAACTCCTTCTCCATTTCTCTGTGTCTGAAAGATGAAGGAATTAATGCCTGCAGCATGCCTGTGATGCAGGAAAATATTACCAGTGCTATGGAGAATGTTTAGAAGAGATGTGCATGCATCTGAGGGATACCCGAGTGATCCAGGACACAAATAAGGTTTCCAAACCTGCCACGGCTCTGCACTCTCAGCATGAGCTGTCTTTTCTCCTACCCCTGAGGTTACTTATCTGTCAAATCAATTCCCTTAGATTTTTCTCGCTTTCTTGCTGCTGTGCTCAGGTATAGGTAAGCATTTTTCAAAAGCCTTTTCTAGTATCTTCAGCAAAAGCATTACCTACTAGAAAATAAGCAGTGCGACTTGATTTGAATGTGCTTCGTTGCAGTGTATTTAGCACACATGCCTATGTAAATACTGTTTGTACTGATATGAGCCATGCCTCTGACCCTTCCCACTCCTGCAAAGTACAGAGGTGATGCATGTGGGAGCCATGACTCCACTCTCGAAGACAGTCCCTAACTCACTTCCCATCTCTCTTCTCACAAAGATTTCCTCAAGATGTCCAAAGGAGCCCCACTCTCCCTTAGAGATCCATCTCTGATGAACTAAGGATAATCTTTTTAAAAACAAGTGACATTTGTTACTTTACAGGAATAAAGGCTCCAAAGAGACCGGATTAGAATACCAAGGCAAAAACTCAACATGCTGTTCTTGTAATTTGCCTTGATGAGGAGATTTGATCTTTACCATTGCCTTGGAGACCAGCTACGTGCTAGAATATTGCAACCAGCAAAGACAGCTGCCAGAGCAGAGTGGGCAAACAGAGCCAGGCGCCACAGCATGCCAAAGGGTACTCTGTCTGGGCAGCTTCAGAAGACTTCTTACAGTAAACACTGTAACTGAGCATTTTTTCAACTGTTTATGACTAAGTGGTCTCCCAGGGAAATGTGCCTCAGTCTTTTCCAGCCTGAATCTTCACGCTGTGATTCTATGACCGGATTACAACCACTTCTGATAGAGGCTGAAGAGCTTCCCACATCCCACTGAAGTGCTGGCAGCTTCCCATAGTTGCCTGAGGTACCATTTTTCTTTAACAGTACTACTTTTGGTAGTGTTCAAGATGTTCTGACAGCTTGAAAGCTTATCTATTAACTATCTGACCACACCTAGTGATCTCATGATGAAGCAGACAGAAATAAAGTGGGTTTTGACCATAAGAAGTTGTGCATGGAATCCATGTATTGTTTTTCAAACCTATTTTTTCTGAACATCTTCAGGGATTTCAGGCCAACATGATGACACTGGACCATCTTTAGAGGTATGTTTTTGGCCACAAAAAGACCATGAAACAAAAATGTGCTTTCAAAGGCCTGAAAAGCTGCATACAACTTTAGAGACTGGCCTGTACAGGTCCTCTAAGGAGCTGGACTTTTTAAAACCCTGGGCTGACAGAGCCAAAGATCCAGCTTTTCTTTCATAAACCACAGATTTCACACTTTTTGAAAATTCTAAAATAATTGTTTCTGGCTGTCTGGCTGTTGCCAGAGATGTAATGTTTCTGTTCTCATCTCCTACACAGGCCATGGAACCTGCAGAGAACAGCATTGTAGCCTTTGGCATGCAACTCCTTACCAGGAAATGGTACCTGTGAAGCTGGAACTTCATTCTCTGGACAGCCCGGCCTGAACTTCAGCAGCTCTCTGGACACAAAAGGAGGCTGGTCCTCCAGGGAAGAGAATTTACTGCAATGTACTCACGGCCTAGGGGCTGAGTCCCATTCACCCCAGCAGCTCCCGACACTGCAAAGCATGCAGCACAGATCATGGTGTAAATGAGAATCAGGTCTTGGCATATCTGTTTCTGGTTTCCGCTGTCAGTTTGAAGAGGAGGTCTATGAAAGTTTACAAATTTGTAGAGGAAATGGCTTTATAATTTCACTATTGATTTGGCTGGGTGATGGCAACCACATGGTGTCCTGAGGATGCACCACACTGGATACAGCATTGGTTCATCTGAAAATGCCAGAAGTTCCTGCAATATTGCTCTTGTTATTGGTGGACACTAAACGGGGCAGTAAACGTAGAAACTACTGCTATTCTACTATTTCAGTCTTATATCTGAAAAGCATGGGGACGGTTTTAAGAGCAGAAAAAAGAGAAGAAACCAGTTAAAACCTCTGCACAAACTGTGACTCATAGCCACAATACTTGCTCATTAACATGAACTGTAAGCCTGTTTGTTTTTATAGTTCATGTATCTTTCTTTCTTTTTTTTTTTTTTTAAGAGGTAGACCTTATAAATCTGAATAGATCTACTCACCCCACCACGGATCTTACAGGGAATCCAAGACATGCAAAGATGAGTATGGGAGTGAATGAAAGATGGGATAATGACAGCAAGGAATCCACAGAAAATCCACAATAAAAATTCACAAGGTCTCAGCCTCTCTGCACCAGCTCTTGACAGCCCGCCCTGGGAGGCCCCAGTAGCTTTACTACTTTGAGTTTAACAGTCACCATTTAACTTAATTTGAAAGAGTACCAGTTCTGCAAATATTAAACTTAAAGTTAGCTAACATACATTAACACAGTTTGATTTTGCAGCATACTTAAAGAAGAGAGTTGGTAATGGAGAATTCAACACCCAATCCCTAGGCATAGAATTTAATTACTTTTCTAAGTTTTAAGCCTATTTTGAGGGCAGGAAGGGGGAGACAGTCCCATAATAGGAAAGCTCCCAGAAGTGTTGGGAATAGAGTGTCTTTTTCTGCTTTTATTTTTGCCAAAAGTGCTCCTATTCACACTGGTGCTGTTCCAATCCCAGTGTTTCTGTGCAGAGGTGGTTTTTACAGCCTATACTTTACACACAGCAATGAAGTGATGAGATACACTTATTTAAGTGTTTTACCAGAAATAACTCAATCCCACAGTCAATAAAATGTCCTATAGTGTAAGATTGCACCTTCCTGATATTCCCAGGCAAATTTTTATAGAGAGACCTAAGTGCACTCTGGAACACTTTCTGGTCACCGTCCCTGCAGAGGAGGGAGTTGCTATCCAGTTCAGTTCCCACGAGAGACCTTTTAATGAAGAAGTCTTTAGTGCCTTTTATTGTCAACTGTGCTACTGCCAGATGTGATATGGCCTGGGCTCCAAAACTAAAGTAACTGGAAAGCATCTTGCTGTGAGTCAGAGAGCCTTGTGAAAATCCCAGAGACCTCAGGAACAGAAAATTCTATCACAAGCCTCCTTCAGAAGAGTTTCCTTCACTCCCTTTAAAGGCAGTGCTGCTCTTGACTATGAGCAGGGCTCAGCTTTGGAGGTCTGCACTAGGCACCTTCTCAGTGTAAAGAACCAGTGGCCAAGGAACTCTTCTGGATTAAGAACTAAAAAGGTATGGAGACTTCCTAAAGATATGGAGACCTGCTGCGAACTGTATCCTTCTCTGCAGTTCACAAACGGAGACAATAAACATAGAATCATAGAATCATAGAATGTTTTAGGCTGGAAGGGACCTCTAGAGGTCATCTTGTCCAACCTCCCTACACAAGCAGGGACATCTCTACCTAGGTCAGGCTGCTCAGAGCCCCAACAAGCCTGACCTTGAATGACTCCAGGGATGGGGCCTCCACCACCTCCCTAGGCAGCCCATTCCAGTGATTTACCACCCTCAAGTTAAAGAACTTTTTTTTACATCAGTAAAGCAAGAACTACTTTTTGTTCTGTCTCCTTTTGGATTGAATTTATGTTGCATTGCTTTAAAGACCAAAAGGAAACTAAATTCAGAGGCCAAATTAAAGTGACTTTGTTTAGATTTTTAAATAGACTGCAGGTGTCTCAAGCGTTGACATATATTCAGATCACCTCTCCAGTAGCTCTAGACTCCGAAAAGATCCAAGACATAACCACAGTCACTATATGATGCTGTTTTAGAGGAAAAAAAAAATAAAAAATCTCCAGTTGTAAAAGCAGAGGACCCAGTTTCACAATGACTTGAAGCAAATTAAGCTTTTCTGCTGCTGAAGCTGTTCCCAATTTCCTCTCCCCGCCTGTGCTGGGCTGGGAATTTCTGCCCAAGAGCTGATGCTGTCCTCCTCTGACTCCAAGGCAAGCCAACTCTAAGGGAAAGCCATCTGCTGAGATGGAAACAAGCAGTATGTACAGATATGCCACTTTCCCCTACCTGTCTTCTAGGCATCAACCATTTTCAATTAGTTTTTTACAGATTTTCAAACAAAGATGTGACTTCTATATATTTATAATAATCTATTAAAAGTTTTTCTCCTCTTAACTTCCCCAGTCCTCCCTTGAACACATGTAAACTTATAGCATTGATAGTGCATTTTGGTAGGAAGTTCCAAACATCTACTTCTATTGTACAAATCACTTCCTTTCCTTGATTTGAAACAATGTCCTCCTAGCTTAACTTGCTGTCCTTTGTTTCATTTGGTATACTACTCAGTTCCCTCTAGTTAGAAGATCAAGGTTACAATTGAGAAAGCAAGAATAAAAATGCAAGGGAATCTCATTACTCCATCAAAGTTTGAGAAGATCAACACAACAACTTTCTAATACACAACAGACTATAACACAAAGTATTACTTAGATGCACAAAAGGCTGCTGTAATATAGATGTCTTATAAAGGTGGAAAAAATTGGTACACTATTCATTTTTTTCTATTTTCATGATTTACAATTCCTTTATTCAACTTCCAAGGCCAAAGAGGAGAAATTATGCCTTAAAATAACACTGAAATATGCTGGTAATTAAGCATCTATTAGTCAGACAGTAGGATCTACTCAGTGGCCTGAGAAGGAATCTTGTCTCCCTTCAGGAATCAGAATATAAGCACACTTCCAGAGGACAGGCTCTCTAACCTTCCATCCTACTGAAACATCTTCATCCTGTTAACAAAGTGACACCAACTGCAAAATGACTGGCTATTCTCAAGCTTCCCATTCCTCTGCAAATCCCTCATTCTGGAATTACCCAAGATAAACCTGCCTCATTTCCATCCAAGCTTTCTGAATCTCCGTTTTAACTTGCAAGACATAATAAGTAAGAGGTGCAGCGTACCACCAGCCTTCCCCTGCAACTAGGGAATACTCCAGGAAATCACAGTTAGCAGAAGCTTGCATGTACCTATGCTAGTCAGGCACACCGTGAGGCACAGCAAAACCAGTCTGATTGCAACGGAGGGTGAAGGCACCCCATTTGGACTTTATTTCTATCAAAAACATACTCTTTTTTGTCTTTTTGGCTCTGCACAGGAAAGAAAAAGAAAGGCCATGAGAACCAGGAGGGCACAGGACTGAGACTGGACAGAAATCCAGCCAATTAAACTTGTCTGCAGAACTGCTTTGCAAGGCCCAAAAGTAAAGAACAATGTGTGCATTTGCTATGATGTAATTTTGGTTTGGCAGCAGATTAAAAAAAAAATTCCTAAACGCATAGTAAGAGGATGTGAAGAACAGAATTCTATGTTTAAGCAAACAGTTTTGGTTAAATCGTATAGGAGGGTGTTTAAGGACTTGAAAATGCTTTGATAATTTGTGTTACTTGTGGAAATTAGTTGAGCTTCAAGGTAAACTGGTAAAGGAAGGGCTAGATGAATAGTCGACTCAGTTCTGAGCTTCTGTGAAGACAAAAAAAACCCCCAGCTTGTACTGGTAGAAAAGTTCCTCCTATTATGTTTGATAAGGATCAGAATTTATTTTAAAGGCTCTATCAATCAAAGTTGCATCTTAAAATTTAGAAAAAGTTTTTCCAAATTATGTTCCTCTGCCATTTTCTCTCCTTCCCATGGGCTATATAAACATTGAAATGCAGTTCATCTGTAACTCCCAGTTGAGTCTGTCAATTATCTTTGTAGATTTTACAAAGCTGTGAGACCCAAAAGAAATTAATTGTTTTATTACTACTACCCATAAAAAGAAAATTCTCCCCTTCTCTGATTCACTGCAGCAGAGCTTTGCTTTTACACAGCATCTGCAGGCTATTAGTTCTGCAACTGCAATCTGTAATTGCAAAAACATGTAATTTAGGTAGGGCATGTGAATAAGGTCCAGTAAAACCAAAAAGGATATAATCCAGATTCTTTGCTTCTCTGACAAAATGTTAACCCAAAATTTCTATATTTGCTTGCAAGACCTCGGGTCTTCTACACGAAACAAATTGTGGATTTCCAGAATTACTGCCCAGCTGGAGTCTCTGACCCAGAACACACACAACACAAACTGGAGTGGGGAATGTTAATATCAACAAACACCTTTTTTCCGCCGTCCTGCCTTTGCAGCCCTGCCATATAAGCAGAGTGCCAACCAATCACAAAAATGGTGTGGTTTCATGGGCAAGGTCCTTGGATCCAGTATCATGAGATGGACTAGACTGTAAATCCTGACTTTTGCAAAACTGAATCTACCTTACAGAGTCTGCTAATTATTCTAAGAAGTATGCACCCAGTCAGTCATACTGTACAAAAGGGCCAAACTGCTCACTAGCCCAAATACTGAACATGAGCAGATGCAATCTTGAGCTGAACACCTAGTGTGGGATTAATCTTAAAACACATTTTAGTGTCTGCAAAAAAACCCATACATGTCCTTTGCAGCCAGGCTATCAGGCACTGGATTCAAATCTGGTTTGAGGGAATAAAATGATACTTGGCCAACAGCAACTTACATCTCACAGTCACTGTGGCTCTCTCCCTTTCCTGATCCATCTGCTGATCTGTGATTGTTGCTAACCTGCTGGCAATATATTTATTGGGGAGGGTAATGGATACGGAGGAGGAAACAACAAAATAGAAAGCAATGAGTAGCAAAAACCAGGAACAGCTTTCAAGGCTAATGACAGGAGAGGATAAAGTAATAGTCTGAATTAAATTCTAGGCCAAAATCAGTGAAAGGCCAAGCTCAGTAGCAGAGGGTGTTCCTCTCTCTTCTCCCTGCTGGGCCAGTCACAGCTTTCTGTTTGCCCTTGCCTGCCCAAATGAGACAGCAGCAGCCTGATTCTAATCTGCAGCCAGAGAGATGCTGCTTCTAAGAGCACAGCAGATGTACAGGAAATTAGCAACAAAACTTTCCTAATTGTGGAAGTTGAATCAGCTACACAGACATACATCAGAAGGGCTAGAAAGTCTCCATAAAAATATTTGTTATCCCTCAACTTTCTGGAAAAAGCAACTGACCATGAGTTAAGTCTCTGGGGATCTCCTCAAGGTACCAAATTTATCTCTTAACCTCTGTGGGGGTAATTCCCCTTCACTGAGATGGAAATATCTCTTCTCAGCAATGCAAGAAATGATGTTTTGGATCACAGGCAGAAAGGTGTTTTATAAATATAGGCAGTACGTTCAGTAAACTGTCTTTGACATGGTTTTAAAAATTTAGGTCTTCTTTGCATTGTCAGTATTTGCTGGGTAAAGCAGCTTTAGGAGCACCTAAGGAACCCAAAGAAATGGGTGCTCTTCTTTCTCCACTGATCGATCATTTTCCCTCCTCTAGTTTCACTACAGAAAATGGTTTATCTCTCCTTCTGCATTCTGCCAAAGTTGAATAAAAGCATACCTTCATATAAATCTAACTTCCTGTAATGCAAATACTGCTGTCAAAATCACAAGCATAAAGCAACCTGAGAGATATAGAAAGAAACACAAACATGGAAGCAAACACTCCTCTCAGTCACCAGCGAGGCTGCATTTTTGCCTGAATCCCCTAGATTCACCCAGAGCTCTGCAATGATTTCAGCTCAGACTTGGGTGGGTCTCTGTACATCTTGGCAGCAGGGACAGGCGAAGTTCCTAGGCTGCTAATGGCTGGATGGTGGTCTGGCACATGCAGGCCAGGGTTGATGCTCCAAATCCAAGCTGCCTTTTGCTTTTCACAAAATATTGGTTCAGAGACAGCAGGATTTTAATACCAAGATGCAGTGGGCTGAATCCAAATTTGACAGCAGCATTTTAATCTGTGCAATCTATATTGCATTACAGATGTTTGTTGGAAAGATGTTTCTCATTTTGCAGATCCCAGGACATTTGTACAGATTCCTCAACTATTCATAGTTCTTCTAATTAAAGAGGTATTTAATATAATAATATTCAAGAAGTTGTCACCTCTGTTACTAATAATCTCAATTAAGACAAGAGAGTATGAAGATGAAGTTTCCTTTCTTTTTTTGCCTGTTAGTTTTCATAATCCATCTTTACTCCAGCCTGGTGAGTTTCCTTCTCTTCATATTTGTAGCTAAGTTTCAATCCTAAATCTCAATTTGGAGTCCAGTTTTGTTGCCAAGTGTCATCTCTGTTTGAACTTCTAGTGTTGCTGAGGAAGATGTAAATCACTTGAAAAACAGCCTTCATTTTATAAGGGGAAAAACATCTATAAACATTTAACATTTTTTCCCTAAAAAAGAAAACCTCAAACAAGAAAACAACCTGATGGAAAATGGTCTGAAAAGGCATAAATAAGTTACATAATTAACTCACACTTGGTGGCAAAAAGGACCTTGGATGCCTGATGTTGAGGATTCTTCCTTAATCACTCCCAATCTACCTCACAAAAGTGCACTTCAGAATGGCTGGGCATATCCTACTGGTGGCTGAGCCATCTGACCCCCATGGCCAGCAGAATCAGGAGGGCTCCTTCTCCCTCCCTCAGTCTTTGCACCTTCCCTGTCAGCCTCTGCTGACTGTCAAGTCTCTCCTGCGAGTCCCCTGAACTCTTCAGGCTGTTTTTCTGCCAACACAGTAAAACAGATCAAGGACAGATCTGACAAGATCATGTACAACCAAGGAAATACTGACAACAGGAACTCTCCTTTCTGGTCGTGGTAAACTTTTTAATTGGCTCACTGGTCTTTACCCTAAAAAAAGTCCTGGAAGCTGCTCATGTAGCAAGGGAAGAGAATAAACCATCCAATTTTGAACAGTGTGAGAGCAAAGCTTTTTTTCTTCTCCTTGGACAGCAGCAATGTGGAGGCAAAGCGCTACACGTTTTTCATAACCAAAACAGCAGTTTCCTTAGAAAAAGCTTTCTCTTGTGCCAACAATAGTTTACTTGGGTCCTGGTCTGAAGGCTGACTGATAAAAGATAAACAGGGGTGTAAACTGGTGCAGGAACATCATACTTCTTGTCCATCTCACGACTCTGCATGTGAATAGCTGCCTGTCTGCCACAGCAATTGAATTAGCAAGATCACAGGCACCAGATCACATTAAAGAGTGTAAGGTCAGCTTTGGGAAAATAAAGATGTAGAGAGAGGCCTGCTTGCGTGCTATTCAAAAGACACATGAGGCTACAGCTTTCAGGCTGGGCCTGTCTCTCTTCCTGGAGAGCAGTAAGTTTTCCTCTATCAGTACTTGCCAACTCTCAACCACTTTTAAAACATAATGGCTTGAGCAAATAGAAGCCTTTCATCTCCCCACTTAGGGTGAGATTAATTTTTTCCAGCTTTAGCTGTCTGACAGAGTTGTCTAGGCTCCCTTTAAAATCTACAGACGGAGAGAGGCACCTCCAGAAGGAAATTCAGTCCATGCAATGGTAGGTGTTTGGGATAGGTGGGAAAAAATCGAGAGGAACTTTTCTGCCTCCATTAAGTGGAGAAGGAACCTTGCACGGTGCTTGAGAATTCGTGGTGCCTGGTAGTCTGTAAAGCAGCAACAGCAGTCTGTGAAATTATTTAAGAAAAAACTCAGATGAAAAGAAGTTAAGGGAGAAAAAATCAGGCAAACCTAAGGCAAATTTGGGGAGCGTGGCCAGGGCACTGAGGAAAGTTTTGTCACCTTATATTCAGCATTGCTGAGATGATAGTTGGAATATCATGTAAAGTTTTGGATCCCCTTTTCTTCTCTCAGGCAAAGATGGGTATGGGGCCAGCAGAGGCTATCAAGATGGTCAGAGTCTGGGAAACATGGACTGTAAAGAGAAATTGAAGGGACCTGGGCTGGTTCAGTCTGATGAAGAGGGGGGACCAATCTAGGAGCAACCTAAAACTACCTGTACGAAGTCAGACAATGGAGTCAAACTCCACAGTATCAGATGACCTACCAAGGTGCCACAGCCATGTGTGATGGTGTGGGACATTCAGATTCTTCTCCTGCCAGGCAGTGCAGCCTGCTATGGGTCACCACACAGGTAGGGGGTCTCCCCATCTTTGGAAGGTCTCAAAACTCAGCTAGACCAAGCCAGTGCTGATCCAGTGCTGACAATAGTCCTGCTTCGGACTAGAGACCTGCTGAGGTGCCTCCAGCAAACACTCCTATGATTTTGTGAACATTCACAGTTTGAGCACAATTGTTGGGAAGTGAAAACCAAAATGACAAAACAGCACAAGACTGCTAGCAAATTTTTACAAAATACTTTTCATTAAGGATTATTTAGAAGCTCTGGTGTACAGGGAGATGGTGCCAGTAATATGAAACATGAATGGGCACAGTTCTCTGCCTTTATCTGTGCACATCTCACTTGACATGTGCCACTAACTTAAACATCTCCAATTACAATAAATGCTTTTGCCTTCAAGTATTCTAATTATGTACATTTTGCTTGTGAAACAAGAAGTTTCAAGCTAATTTCAACACTTTATGCCAATATCCTGTAAAGTATGATGCAACCATATCAGAGAACCACAGAAGTAATGTTTTCATAAATTTGGCCTTTAAAAATTAAATGTCCCATTGACAACATTTCACCAAGCCACTGGAGTTTCCAGCTTTTCTAACTATTTCAAAATACAGGGGACTTTCAGGTCAAAGAAAGACTGCACGGGAATTCTAATCATAGAATAAAGATGTGAAGAGTGCTGCATGGAGGTTTTTAGACAAGTAAGTGCATCGGTTTACTCCTAGACACCGAGTTTACAGATACCATGGCAAAATAACTGATTTCACTATGTGGACAATATCAATTGCAGAGGAACATTTTTAATCATCTGAACTAAGCTCCCACATGAACCCTCCCCTCTTTCTCTTACTACTAGAGTTATTTAAAATTTACACAAAAATATTTAACATCTTGGACTTGCCACATTTTCTGCATAGTATCGGAGAGGTACTATACCTGAAGGCACTAACTCCTAATCCTCTCCTCCAACACAGCTGGAGGGCCACTCAGCTTGTCACTAACCAATTCGGTATCTGTAGCCTCTATTCACTCTATTACCCCAGTTCATTAATGAAAACACCTAACCAGGCTCTCAAAGGAAGGGTATACAGAACAATAAGAGTCTGAGGCTACTTCATCCTAGTGGATGTGTCCCCTTTCATTTCCATTCCCTCTTGCCCCCTGAGCCTCTCCTGGCTCTGCAGAGCTACCCCTGACCTGCATAAAGGCAAGGTGAACTCCCAGAGCCGCAGATCACTTCCCTTTCTCCCTCTGATCACAAAGAAATCTGTTTATAACCATAATAAAAGCACACACAGCCCTGTAACAACGGCACAAGTGTTACTGGGAGGGAAATGCAGACAAGGAGCACAGCAATGTTTGATGGGTCAGATTCAATACTGTAATTTCATACAAGCCAAAGTGGCTGCATCAAGGCTTTTTCAGGATGTTTTCAAACAGAAAAAGCACTGCGAGCAGATAAAAGTGATTTGTAACAACACCAGATAGAAGGTGCCATAGCTGAGGTACAGGGTTCTGGGTTTGTTTTCCTTCTTTTAATCCAGACCAGTCTTGCTCTTAGGCATCTATTTCCTGTAAGAATTAAGTCACTCGAAGTGACCTTTATAAGCAAATAGATCAATTCTTAAATCAGCTATCAAGATTTGGAGACATTATGTAAGTCATAAGGGCCTGTCAGTTTTGATCCACCTGAACAAGTCCTAATCCACAGGAGGATAACGAACCATGATGGTTATAAATGCCAGGAGAGCAGAGGAGGGACAGGAGTTCTGTAGGGAATTAAATGCTACTTATTTGAAAACATACAGGGCATCAGGCTGTTCTCCCTGACAAGGTCTGCAGCTGTACTCTCCTGTTCATGAAGACACGTGCAATATAATAAGACTGAAGTACATATACACATTTTGCACACACTTGTTACATCCTTTTGACAAGTCACGTGCTGTGGGTAAAATCCTCATCCTGGACTGCTGTACCAAACCAACACTAACCAACTCTACACTGAAACGGAAATACCCTTCGTGACATTGCAACAGTTTACCCAGTTGGCTCAACACTCCTTTTTTAGCACCTGTAGTATCACTTCTGTATTTGGCCTGATTCCTTTCTGCTTGTCTTTATACTTTCTCTTACTCTCCTAGAGCCACAGTTAAATGGTTCTGTCAAAATTTACATGAAGTAAACTACTGTACCTGTTCTTTTTTTTTCCCCAAAGGACAGCATGCTTATGTCCCATTTCATTTTTGCACACATCTCTCTTTTGACGTATCAGAAACTGAGCTTGAGAAGTTAGAAAACTTCTTGCCTAGATTGACTGCATGCAGCACTTTGCTTGCCTGCTGGGGAGTTACAGCTTACAGCTGGTAAGCAAATACCAATGAGAAGGTTTAGCAAAAGCAAAAAGAAACCCACAGTGTATTTCCCTGACGTCAAGGGGATACCCTTCTGGAGATGCTGGCCTCTGACTATTTGAGACAGCAAAATGGTTCCTTTTCAAACTCATTTTCCAATAGTCACCTGTGCAGTGATTACCTACTAGGTTCCTGATCTTGATGAAAAACTCCAGGTCTGAGTGCTCCAGACTGTTCTTAGAAAGGAGAGCTCCACAGTGGTTTCCTGGAAAGGAGATTAAACAAGGGCCTCCCAGATGCTAACAAGCGACTCAACCCAGGAATGTCCACACTTGGTCAAGGCTTCAGGGAAGGAAACATCAATATGCTTTAACTATCAGAAAGAAAAGCCCACCCCTACTGAGAGCTGGTGAGGAAGTATATTTTAAAAGAATTAAGTGGTGAGAAGCTATGGACACAGGTTAAACACACCTACACAGGACTCGCCGAAAGAGCACTTAGCCACAGAGCAGACACTTCTGCAATAGACCCATCCTAACACTGTGACAATACATAGTGGAGAAGAAAGACTGCATGCTGGGGAGAAGGCCCTACTGCTTTCCAAGATTCACAGAGAGGAGATTTAGGTGCCAAAGAGTCTCCTAACATTTCTTAGCTCTTTATGCAAAGCAAGTGAATTTCTGCAGCTACTAGCCTGTCTTTCCATTAGCCATCCCAGTAGATAGGCCACAAGCAACCATGAGTCCCAGAAGTAGAAAACAAGTTTTATGTTCCACTCTCAAAGAGTTTTAAAGACAGTTACAAGTTTCAAAGTCAGTTTAAAGATATAAATGTACAGTTAATTTTATCACACTTCTTGTCCTGGGAGTGTGATTTTAAAATAAAACCTGGAAACCACAAGTGTTCTGTTTGGTCCAGTGGGAGGTGATGATAATCTGCATACACTCATAATAGCACCTGGGCTCTTACTTCATAAAATAAGCTTTGTGTGCTGTCCAGCAAAAAATCTGGCAGAAGGATTAATTTAAACTGGAAGCAAATAACTTCATCTGTCCAGGTCCAGAATTAACTCTAAAAGTGTGTCTAAGATTTTAAATAATGCTCTCAAATGTAACACTGGAATGATTAACCATTCACTGTAAGGTTGGACCTCTTTTGTGGACACAAACATTACCTAATGAAAACAAGAACATCTCAGTTCTGCACCTTTTACTTTTCTAAAGACTCTGTCTAGGGCTGTCAGATATAAAAACTGAAAATGACCAGTAGTCTGAAGCTATGAAAGCGTGAAGTACAACTAAGAAAATAAGTATGGTTATTTCAAAGTGCTCTCTGTGTATACTATCATTCAAGGCAAGTTAAATACCATGAAGATCACTTTTTCATGCAGAAGCTCCTTCCTACCAAACACAAGTCAATGCCTTGTTGGCTACGGCAGCTCCAGAGTTGAAGGTATCATTTATGTCTTTATACAGTTAGGGCTCATTCAGCATCAATTTCATAATTAAATACTGCTACAGATCATACACAAGAGCCCATCATTCCCTTCTGGGAACTGTTTAGAATAATCTGAGCCAAATTTTCTTCAATGAATACCACATTATCACTAAAGAAAAAAGCATTATTATCTGGCATTACCAAAGTATTATTAATGCATTATTAAACCTGGGTTATTTCCTGAAGGAAAATAATTGCTTTAGAGCTGCATTTCCACTGCCTGCTCTACTTGAATGCACATTACTTGTGGATAAATGTGTTCCTGCTCACTTTGTTGTCAGCAATCGTCTATTCTTTATTCTTAATAAGTGAGATGCTGCTGTCACTTCCTTTACTGAAACAATTCCCACTTTGTAATCCCATCTTCCTCCCACACTTCCCAATTATACCTCACTAGCCTATGTCCACACCAATTTCAAAAGCAGTGGGTCTTTTACAGAGGCTTTCCAAAACCAACAATCTTCCTGTTTCTTGCCCGCAACTCTTTGTCTGTCAAGCATGCGGCACATTTTAAATGCACGTATACTATTACTGGTCACGTCTGTCTGCAACCACTTTGGGTTCTGGAGACATTTTTTGCAGTATTTTTATTTTCACTGTAATTATCTACAGTGTATTTTGTCCTTCCAAATACTAGTTTAAAAATAACAAAGTATTAGTTAGGCCTGGGACGTACAAGGCTGAAAGAAGTTCAGTGATGGCATTAATATGATTCATGAAGTTCCAGCAACCATACAAAGAACAAACAAATCAAGACTATATACAAAAAATTCAAGAGTATCTTTTGCTTCATGCCAGACATATTTGAGAGACTTTTCTGTCTCTGCTTATACATCTCTCCTCAACACCACATCCATTCTCAATTTTATTTGGAGGACAGTGGGTCCAAAGGGGCCCAAGGAGATAAAAATCAGACTGACTTAAGACTTTGCTTCCAAAATGTCTTGGAGAGCTAGGAGGAGAACAGACATTTCCAAAGGAAACCGAACCCCACTTGACGCGACAGGCATTACCTTGCTTCTCAGAAACACATTCTGCATTCTTGTTCCGGTGCCTCTGAACTGCTGTTTGCATCTGGCCGAGCCAAACAGCTGCTGCCCAGAGGAGACCACACTGCAGCTGGTACTTGCTGCCTGCTGCTCTTTGGCTTCCACTCACTACACATCCAAGGTGTCATTGCCTGGCTCCTTCTCTTCACTTGTCGCTCAGGCTGCCTGCCTGGAGGCTGCCCCTCTGAAGCACATACACAGCCCTCTGCTGCTTTACTCTTGAAAGTACGTTCTCACACAGGAACACAACTTCTAGGTGTTGTGGAGTAACAACAGAGAGAAATAATGAAGCAATCAGAGGTTTTGCTGGAGTGTGAATAGAAGGTGTTGATAGAAATGCTTTTTAAAGAATTGCTGACCTTTAGCTGCAAACCTAAAAAAAGTCTTTTGAGCTTCCTGTTACTTTAACTTGTAGCTGTGTTGCTCTCATATGCACGTATTTTGATAATCCCAGGATTGAGATAAGGCTATTTGTGCTCTACAGACCAATGTATGTTTTAGACTTAATTTTAGATTATAAAAATTCCTCTCTGAAGCTTTTTAGAATAAGCTCTAAGATGCTACCAAAAGCAACATCTTCCCCAGTTGAGTATCCAGAAGATCAGAGAGAATCCTTCCCCCCATCACCTCCCAGTCCCTTTGACAAGCAGCTCTCCCCTGCTCCCCGCCTACCAGAAATATTCCACACCAGGAAGTATGTCAGTTTGAGAAAGACCAAAAAGAAAGCTTGTTTCACTGTTTTCATAAGGACACCAAGAAGTTTTGAGGAGAAAGTTCTCTCTGACACAGAGAGAAGCCACAGTTTTGCTAGGAAAGAGGGAATTCTGTAACAAAGAATGCAGCAGGCCTCACTTCATTTTCACTAGAAACACTTAGATGGAAACAGTAGGTTTTCATAATGGATTTTCAAATTTGAAAGTCAAATGCAGCCATAATTTGACAGAGGCTGGCTCACTGAGCTTCAATGCATGCTAAAGCACAATCACACACACAGTTTGCTTTCTCCAATTTTCCCAGGGAGGCAAAGGGTCGCCTCACAGAGAAGGCAGGCTAAAGGGTGACATCTGCTTGAAAAGGAGAGGCAATTTTATCATGGATACTATGACTTGAGTCTCATTTCTTTCAAAACATATTATTCTCAGCATCTGTATGCAATATAGGACAAGATCTCAAAATCCTAGGATCCTGGGATAAAGTAATTTTTTATTCTGAATAGCTAAGTTCAGGCTGCCCAGGAGAAAGGGGAGTTTGTAAAATCTTTCAAAAATCTGCATGTTAACTTGCAGCAGTTGCAAACCCACAAGACTCAAACATATAAAATAGCTATCGCTTCTCTAATCAGCAGGATTACGTGAGTCTAATCCATGCATTTTATCTGAATGAAAGATCAAATTATACATCCCAGTCCATGAAAATCCACAAACAAAGTCAACAGCAAAAAACTTCATGTTCAGTAAAAACCACCCATTGTCAAGTGCAACAAAATAGGAGAAAAGTATATGTTAGGACTGAATTTCTGGCTATGAAACATCATCTGAAGCAGACTTCTTAAAAGGCAGCTTTGCCTGCAGGATGTAGATGGCATAAAGAGCGCAGTGAATTAGAAGCTGCCTTACTCATGCTCTCTGAATACACTCAAGCTATCACCTTCAAACGAACCGCTGTGTGTGCAGCACAGCAAACTACTGCTACATCAAAGCCAGGCATCTTAATCTTTTGCTGCCTAAAAGTAATGTTATCATCCCAAATACAATTAGCACAGCACAGACTTACTTCCAACAAAAGCAAAACATAACCTAGATATTTTTATTCCTAGCACATTGAGTGTTCGCACAAAGGAAGAACAGAAGCTCTGATTTAAATTTGGCTTCATCGCTTCAGTGAAAATTTGTTTGCAGAACTTAAGAAATCCTTAAACACTCATTGCAGATGTCGGTTTGTAGGACCAGAAATCGACACCCTCAATAATAGGTTTCCCTAAAGCTCTATGGTTTAAGTGCCACAGCCCTGAAACAGAAGTTTACAAAGTGAAATTCTGGTCCTATTGAAGCTGGTAAAGGCTTTGCCATTGATTTTCGTACACTCAGCATCACTCTTGCTCTAACAAAGTATAACCAGGATCATCTATTTTTTTACTGCAACATACTGTCAATATTGTATATGCACTGCATTAAATGTAACTGGCAAACTTTGATATCGGGAGACATTTGCACTTTTAAATAAATAAAATAGCAAGAGAAAATGCTGGTAGCCTTCTAAATTTCCCAAGTGAATTGAACTTTAAACCATGCTTTCCTTAAGAACAGTAATTACATTCTTGCCCTAAAAAAATGCCACTGTCTTTAATAAGCCTGCAGAGATGTCATCAAAGGGTCACCGATAGAATCTTCCAGGATGGTGAAGGCTACTGCTTACAAGCTGTGGGGACTCTGATCTTAACCACACAAGACTAGAACGATCTGGAGCATTTGCAGGGCAAAGTAAATTGGAACAGATTTGTTTTCTGCAATGATTTACTTAATTACCTTTCAAATTAAGCTAGCTATTCAAGTAACTCCAGAAACAATCTGAAGGTCTGAATACTCCATGTCAAAACAGATGTGAGCTCTGAGACAGAAGTGTTTGGGTGCCAGGCTCACAGGAGAGCTGCAGTGGCAGCCGGGTGTTTATCTCTCTGCTGACAGAGCATATTGTATCAACCAACTTGAATTTTGCAGCTGCACTCCACTGGGGTTTTAGAGCCTATCAAGCAGACTTGGTATCACAGACATTAAAGGGCAGAAATCAAAGGTAGTGGCAGAGCAATAGACTCTGCCTTTCAGACCTGGGAAAAATGGAAGGAAGGTTTAATGCCAACTGGAGATTCCCAATGTGCTTCAGCATGGCTCAAACTGTACCCTTTTCACAGAAGCATGGCAACTTGTTCTCAGTACCTGCTGCATGGACCTCTCAGCTCTGAATGTGCTCCCCAAACCAACTCGAAACAGCTCAACTTAGAGACAGGTTGAAAAATTGCAGCTTCTAAGTGCTGGAGCATCTGGGGACAGCAGAGAGCCCAGGTGTGAATACATACTACTGGCAACACAGATCTTGTTCTATCGCCAGGGGTTGGTTTCTGCAATACTAAATTGACCACTGAAAACAATGGCTTCCTACAAGCTAAGCAGCAAGAAAAAGTAAAATTAACATCTCAATAAATAAATAGTGATGAGCCCTGCCTACACTGGATGTTGGCTGCTAAGGGCCTGGCAGAGCTGGGAGACAACACTGCCTCAGTTCAAGAACTCTTTATTCACTGTCAGCTACATATGTCGTCTTGTTTATAAATGACATTACAGATTCCCCTGGCAATTCCAGAAAATTAATTTCTCTAGGCTCCCCGAGTGAAAGTATTGTGCCACCTTTGCCTTGGTCTTTACTGCTAAGGCCAGCTCCCAGGGGTTCCAGACCTATAAGACCACAGAGGAAGTCTGGAGGAAGGAAGATTTTGGCTCAGTTGAGGAGGATTGGGTCAGAGAGCAGTTAAGCAAACTGAACATCCAGAAGTCCATGGGCCCTGATGGGATGCACCTGCGAGTGCTGAGGGAGATGGCAGAGATCATTGCTAGGCCATAATTATGCTCTCCATAATCTTCAGAGGTCCTGGAGAACAGGAGAGGTGCCTGAGGACTGGAGGAAGGCCAATGTCATCCCAATCTTCAAAAAGGGCAAGGAGGAGGATGCGGGTCAGCCTCACCTCCATTCCTGGAAGGTGATGAAACAATTTGTTCTTGCCATCATCTCAAAGCATGTTGAGGAAAGGAGGCTTATCACGAGTAGTCAACATGGATTCAACAAAGGGAAGTCATGCTTGAC
>VYZX01001324.1:21493-75626 GCA_013401335.1 Brachypteracias leptosomus
GAGTAGTCAACATGGATTCAACAAAGGGAAGTCATGCTTGACTGATCTGACAGCCTTTTATGATGGCACAACTAGATGGATAGATGAGGGGAGGACAGTGGATGAGGTGTATCTCCACTTCAGCAAAGCTTTTGATAGTGTCTCCCATGGTATTCTCACAGACAAGCTCAAAAAGTGCAGATTGGATGATTGTGTGGTGAGAAGGATTGGAAACTGGCTGAAGGACAGAGTCCAGAAAGTTGTGCTCAGTGGAGCAGGGTCTAGTTGGAGGCCTGTGGTTAGTGTTGTCCCCCAAGGGTCGGTCCTGGGTCCAGTGCTGTTCAATATAGTCATCAATGACCTGGATGAAAGGATAGAGTGTACCCTCAGCAAGTTTGCTGACAATACAAAACTGGGAGGAGTGGCTGACATGTCAGAAGGCTGTGCTGCCATCCAGTGTGACCTGGACAGGCTGGAAGGCTGGGCAGGGAGAAATCTAATGCACTTCAACAAGGGAAAGGGACTTGGGGGTGCTGGTGGATGAAAAATTGGGTATGAGCCACTGATGTGCTACCGCAGCCCAGAAGGTAAATCACATCCTGGGCTGCATCAAAAGAACTGTGGCCNAGAGTCCAGCGCAGAGCCACTAAGATGATTAAGGGAGTGGAGCATCTCCCTTATGAGGAAAGGCTGAGAGAGCTGGGTCTCTTTAGCCTGGAGAAAAGGAGACTGAGGGGTGACCTCATGAATGTCTATAAATATGTAAAGGGCAAGTGTTGGGAGGATGGAGCCAGGCTCTTCTCAGTGACATCCGGTGATAGGACAAGAGGCAACAGGTACAAGCTGGAGCATAGGAGGTTTCGGGTAAACATGAGGAAAAACTTTTTCACGGTGAGGGTGACAGAGCACTGAACAGGCTGCCCAGAGAGGTTGTGGAATCTCCTTCTCTGGAAACATTCAAAACCCACCTGGACGCGTTCGTGTGTGACCTGATCTAGGTGATCCTGCTTTAGCAGGGGGTTGGACTAGATGATCTTTCAAGGTCCCTTCCAACCTCTAACGTTCTGCGATTCTGTGAAAGTCTAGCTTCTCATATGGACTCAGCTGATTCAAATACTACTTCATTTTCCTTTCTCCTCCTTAAATATATATCTAAAAATAAAAATTAAACTCCAATTGTAAATATGCAGATATGCAAGCCTTCCAAAGTAAGGAAAGAAAATAAAATTGATGAGATCAAGAGAAATTCAGTCTTACAGGTACCAAGCACCACCAGAGGATGATACAGTGCATGTGAACTTTGCTCCCCTGCCTTGCACCTTCAGAAGCACTGTCTGAGTCCTACTCTGTAAAAGAGGCATGGGCAGCCCAAGCAAATGCCATTCTCTAGAAAATCCAAGGAACCCAGGGCACAGCTCCTGTAGTGCAAGTGAGAATATGCCGACATAAAAAACGTGTTACATTTTTACACTTCAGCATATGCCCCCAGGAGAGATGCTGGGTTATGTGACAAAGCACACAGAGCAGAAAGCATGTGAAAAGAGACACCAGGTGGAAGGGATCTCTGGAGATCCATAGTCTCACCTCCCACTCAAAGCAGGACCATCACCAATACCAGAACCATCCATTCCCTGGAACTCTTAACTGGATAATTCCTGCTCTTTTGTATATGACTTTTAAAGGTTTATTAAGTGTCTTGGGAGTGTCTGCATGGCAAACAGCCAGAGAGGAGAACAAAACCTATCATCTCCAGGCCTTGCCTTCTAACTTGGACAACTGAGTAAGCAACAGGAACGAACCCCCCCATAACACTGAGGAGGGAATCAGTCCCCTCTCTCAGCTCCTAATCATCAGTGAAAAGGGAATTGTGGTCCAAAGAAAATTAAGTCAGCAGTCCTCGGGAGAAGGTGAAAGGGCACTTCCCTGGCTGGGGCCCCGCTGATGGCACGCCTCAGGCTGTGCAGGAGTCCTTTCTTCTGAACTCACAAAAGAATCCAAGCAAGTCATTTAAAAATGCCTCAGGGCAGAACTTGTCACTAGATCAGGTTTGCCCTGTTAAAATAATAAATGAGGTAATGCATAAAACAGCTTTAGATTTGAGGATGTTTCATTCATAAAACAGAAATACCAACAGCTTTGCTACCAATAAACTTCATAAATGGTTTAAAATGTCCCCACATCTCTTCTTGCAATAAAGCAGAGCCAAGCAGTAGGGATTCTGTGGCACAAGACACACTGTTTCCAAGGACAGCTCTGCAAGTGGAAATGAGAGATGACAGCTTCAGGTCATTAATCTGACAGCATAAACAGAACCTATGCACCAGTACATGCATTCAGGTGGATCAGAGCAACGGCCACAAGTGAAGAACTAGACAAACACAGTTCTGCTTTTGGGTTGGAGTTTCCAGAAAAACTTTTATAATCAATTCTCCACTCCGTTCTACTCATCCTCAGGATATGTGGAGCCTGGTGTTGGCTGTATTTGTGTTGCTAGCTGAAAGAACAGCAGAACATGCCAAGCATTTAATAACAAAATTCCAGCCTTGTGACACAACCCAGTAATTCCAAGACTGGAAACTAACCTCGTATTTCTACTCAGCATAAAACTCTAACCTAACAAGAGCACCACTATTTTTATTTTGCCTGGACCTTTTCTAAAGGCATAACAAATTAAGAAAGTTCCCATAGATCAGGTTGAACAGGGATGTGTTACCTATGTACATGTGGTGTCTACACATGGGTAGAATTAAGACAACACAGAAACTGCTAAAACTAGTTATGCTCATCATCTTACAAAGAATTGGTTGCAGCTGGATGAGCTGTTGTAGTTTGCAGCTACTGGTCTACCACCACTTTGTGGCCACTCCTGTGACAAGGAAACGAATGAAGAGTTGCAGAGTCCCAGGAAAAATGTGGCTGGGAGTGAGCATGCAGAGAACAATCCAGTATCAGGACCATAAAATGGCAAGGCAGGAGGCTTAGCAAGTGAAGATTCCAGGTTCAGGTCAGGGTAAAACATGCATTAAAGACTTGACTAAAGAACTCATCAAGACCTCTGCAAAAGGGAGGGAATAAACTCTTCCATCCCCTTGTTACTGTTTTAGTCACTGTTTGCCTTGATAATTCCCACCACTTCCAAGCAGTTTCTCACTACTGCAGCTGTCCTGGCTTTAATACCACTCAGGCTTGCAGTAGAGCAAGTGCCATCAAACACCTCAAACTCCATTTTAAAACAGCTTTACTGTCACTAACTGTGCTGCAGGTGTGAGGATGTGTCTGACAAAGCTGCAGCACAAGCCTAGCATAGAGAGCAGAATCGCTCCTCTGTCTCAACTTATAAGTCACAAAACAGCAGAAAAATCGTCAGGGCACAGGGACCTGCACAGCTGCAATATGCGACACATGAAACTACAAATGCAAGGGTTTCAGGGGAAGACAGAAATAACATTATGTTAAGCTAGCAGGTATAATTTGTGCACTGTGTACATTTATTCCCAGATGCACAAAAGTTTTCTACACCTATTAAATATCCATGTAACTATTCTGATTATTGGACTGCTACCATGTTGAAGTGTTTAGCCACAGGGTTCATGCATTTTTGTGCTGTCTTGCCCTGGCACTACAATGTTTTCTGCAAAGCTTTCTTTTCATTCCTAACTGTGATAGCTATTATTTTGCAAAGACCATGACCTGGCCATACTATTGTAAAGGACAAAGAGAAACATCACTTATGAAGCAACAAATTTAGCTTCAACCTTGGCTAAGTCATCTTTTGTATTACAAGGAAAGACACTCAGTGTTAGAAACCGTCTTATGGATACACATAAAAGGCCAGCATTGAACAACTACTACACTTACTCTGCGAAATGACACCACATAGAAGGTATCTTCCCTTCTGCGAATAGCTTCAAAAAAATCTTGATAGCTCCTTGGAGAGGCATAATACACTTGCAGCTCATTCCCTGAGTTCCTGCTGAAATAAAGAAGGGGGGAATACAATTATTTTAGACAAGAAAGTTAACTTCAGTGCAACAATGACTTTAAAGATCTGCTTTTCAAAAGAACAGCCTCTCTTCACTGACTGAGAGAAGAATGAGGAACGCTAAACACAAATGAAGACAATGAAGCTACGTGTTATTTTTTGAAAATTCAAGGTTTTTTGAAGGTCTTGCTGCAGGAAAAACTTTTCCAGGCTTGATTTTATTCCTGCTTTCGAGACTGGCAAAAACCTGCTTATTAGCTCAACAATAAAAAAAAAGTTTCAAGTCAACCTAAAGTGTCTGAAAAATTGTGATGACTTCTGGAAATAGATTTTAGCAAATTTTAGAAAGACATGCCATTTTGAAAGAAAACTCCAAAACATTTAATAATTTATTTTTTATTTTACTGCTAAGTGTCCAAAACACTCAGGTTGAAAGAAGCGCGAAGTTAAGTGTAAAATGGAGCTTTTCATTTACTGTCAAGTGACAACTCCACCTTCTCTCTTATTCACTTTGTGTGTGTGTGTGTGTGTGTGTGTGTGTGTGTGTGTGTGTGTGTGTGTGTATGTATCTCTTTGGTCAACCTGAAGATTTGCTCTTGATTTTCAATTTAGACAGTGGAGCAAAAATAAGACATTCACATAATTTTGAATTATCTTTTACACAATTCTCATCTTCCATTATCAGACATGAGAAAAGACTGTCTAACCTATCCTAAGCAGAAAACATTGCAAAGCTGTACAATCATGGTCCTTATCCGCTGTTTATCTTCGAAAGGTGAGAAATTCCTGGCACATATTGCTATCATATTCCCCAATCCCATTCAAAGATAACATATTTAATCAAATTCGAAAGCTGTACTTACACAAACCATTAGCTGGACCCTCAACCAGTCATTTTAATTCTTTCCCCCTTTAATAGCATACTGTCCGTCTGCAGTATTTGCAGCAGAAGCACTGCTCAGGCTATCCCTCCCAAGCTGTCTTCTGTTGACCCAGATTTTAAAACTATGGTGGCTGACTCAGATTGCTTTGGTATTTTTCTAAAATACACATAACTATGCACCCAAAACAAGACACAAATCTATCATCAAGTGATTTTCTTGAGTGGCAGTAACAGTAGACCATGATTATCTCCCCTCTTACTGCTGATATGCCCCTGTTGCAATCACAGGGCTGTAGCTGCCAAGCCAGTTGCTCTTTTAACAGGATTGGAGGTGTAAGTCCTGGGGGATCAAGAGTAGGCAGCTCTACCCTCTATATACTCTAGCAGAACTATGCAAGTGAGAAATCAGGTCACATCCTTTCACATACGGGAAACAAAGACTGGAGCTAATTTGAGCTTGATTACACATTCATAAAAACACGTAGTCCCACCAAACCACCCCTGAGATTCAGCATTGAAGTTTTACTGTGATAAAAGGCATCACGCCCACACATTGCTCAGTAAAACACATCCTGAAAACTGAAACAGGTCCCACAGATCCGTTTGCTCACCCACACTTGAGAAGATACAGCTAGACCTAAAAAACAGCCTTTTATAATTCTAAACCCAGACATGGGGGAAAGTTGTTCCAAAGCACTTGGAAACCACTGGGCCTTTACAAAGCTCTCCTAAGTCCACAGAACAAGTCTATCACCAGTTCCAAATTCCAAATGATACCGGAAATCCACCGGTATTACACTATACCTGCCTTTGGGCATTTAAGAGTACCCACTATGGACTTAACTCCATGAAAAAAAGGGAGGAACATAAGATCTGAAAACAGGTGCAAAGCTACCAGTTGTTTTAGTAATACCATATTACAAGAAAGCATCGTATTAAATTGTGTATATTAAAAGTTTGAAGGACACTGTTATACATCACAGAGCACTAGGATGTTGCACATACGCCTGTTTTAAGAAGGAATGAGTTTGTGGACACAGTGCTTTATGCACCAAGAACCACAATTTTAATAGTGCAAAATTAAGAAATGAAAATAATTGGAGAGTCCCAGTTTGATACCTGGAGCCCTAAACACACACTGACACACATCCCTCATCAAAATTACCTCTGAAGAAAGCTAAAAAGACTGAAGAGAGCTAGGGAACATTTAATGGTTTGCTTTGAAATCATCTTGATTTTTATGATTTTCCTCTGTTTTGACTTCACTGCAATACTTTTTATTCAATCAATTTTCCTCTGGAACCCAGGACCAACATGACAATGTTGGTATCATCAGTGACATAAAGATAAATCTAGATTCTGCTAATGTCCTCCTGTTCATGGATTAAAGTCACCAACAAGGGTACTCTAGAAGCTAAAGGTCACTCAATTTCCAGCCATGGCACTAGTATTAAAAATTAAAAGCCCTGACTGCATGCTTCACAAAAAGGCACTTCAATCATAAACAAAAATTTCAGGGCCATCTACAAACATATCAGGAAACCTAAAAGTGGTTTAGTTCTTGAGTTGACACAATTGCAGAGACAATGATAGTCCATTAACAGTTCTCTACAGGCAATGCCTGGGAATATGAGGCTGCATTAGGCTCAGGGCCTGGAGGCCTGTGATGTACAAGGTGAGACAGGGTGAACTGAGCTTGTTCAGCCTGGAGAAGAAGAGGCTCAGGGGCTCTCACCACAATCCTCAGCTTCCTAATGATGGTTATAAGTGTACACAATATTTTCTGACAGAGACACAGAGTAAACCTGAAGTTTATTCCTACTTTGAGTAGGAGGTTGGACTAGAGATCTCCAGAGGCCCTTTAATCTTGAACTACCCTGTGATTCTATGATTTCATGGAGCATCTAACAGCTGATGGCTCAGGGAAGAACTGGAAGTCTGTTCTATGTCCTTAGTAGTTCCAGGACAGCCACGGCATGCAGCTGCCATGACTCATTGATTCCTGTTCATTTAAACATCATTCATCCAAAAAGAAAATCTTATTTCCTTCTGAGCAGAGCAGATTACTCCACACCAAGCTGCAATGTTGCAGACTGTTTCTAATAGTCCAGATTATTATTTTTTTTTAAGACTAATGCAGACATGCATATTAAACTGCCTTACACCATGAGACTTTTTCATCTAGTCTTCAGTTACAACAGGCATCCTTCATCTGCCTGTAAAACTGAAAAAGCTTTTTCTCTTTTTCTTATTAGTAAAGACAGACATATCAAAATTTGACAGCCTGGTTTCCATAACATTTGTGTACAGCTTCCCATTTTCTCCTAGGTGGATCCTGCTTTCAAAGCAGCAATGCAAACAGAAGGGCCACAGCTGAACTGCTTTCAATGGCAACATTTCAGGTGTTTTTCTCATCAAGAAGTACACCCTATTCTGCTTACTCCTCTTTGTCACTTCAAAGCAGAGAACCTTTTAAACACTGTCACAGAGAATTCAGGAGAGAGAATTTTCATTTCCTCAAGTTTTTCTCTCCAGGTCTTCTGGTGTCAGTGAAAGAGGGATTGGATAGGTATATGGGAGGGGGGGGCGGAAGTCAGGAAACTCTGGGTCATCACACTTTAGCTTTGTCTAAATAATTTGGTAATAGCTATAATTGCATCTTCTACCAGCTGTTGGTGAAAAACTAGATTTTTAAGTAGAAAGCAATAACAAAGCAGTTGTTCTGTCTTACCTGAGGCTGGTGCCTGTATAAGGCATGGTCATTAGCTGGGAATCTGCCTTCTCACTGAGGGAGCTCTGAAAAAGGGGGAAAACAAAAAAATGACACAAAGTAAAAACAACAAGCATTTCCTTGGTTTGGCACTACATAAACCATGATGCACAGATGCCCTGAACAGCAAATGTATGTTTTCCCACTGGTGAAACATGAATAACTGAAATGATCAGCAATCCATCTGGAAACACAAAAAAGAAGGGTTTTAATACAGCCAAATTTAAAGTCACATATTGAGAGACAAAGAAGGGGGGCTGGCACCATGCACGGTAGTTGCACATATTGTGTCATTCAAGTGCAAAATTTGCTATTGGTGATGTCAGATTTCCAGAATTCTTCTGAGGTCACATCCACTTTGTACCACAGCCAAAATATACTACCCATAACACACGTCTGGCATTTGAAACACTATAAAGCACCTGAACTTGCCCTGCTTAAATGTTCTTCCATTCTCCTCTGGACACCAGTGAGAAGAATCTGAAATGTAGTATTCAATAATTTTTCTCTAGAAAAGTGTAGTATTTCCTACTTTGTTGAGTTCAATTCATTTTAAGAGTCTTAATCAAATGAAACATTAAAAATTAAGACCATGAATTTTCATCTTCATTATTGGTATACCATGTAGATTAAAGGGATTTTTTAAAAATGGGAAATATGAGCACAAATCTCATAATTCTGTAGTCTTACAAAAAACATATCCCTCTAGCAAAAATCTGAAAAAATGAAATAGAAGTATTTCAACAAAACCCATCAGCTGTGCCCCTTAACCATGAGCCAGATGAATGTGCTGTACATTATATTTCTCTCCATTAACCATTTATCCTTATCCTTACACAGCCTTACAGGGGAATCATAAAACTTATTTTAGAAAACACTGATTCTATTCTGATGACTGTTAAAAAAAAAAAAAATTTAAAACAGCCTGAATCCAAGAGCAGGAATAGAAGAACTTTGACAACATAATAATCGAACAAATCCAGCAATTTAAAATGGGAAGTGTTGAGTACCCTAATTACAGTCACCACTGCTACTTTTACCTATAATGACAAGCACAGAAAAGTAAGAGAATATTTTGTTATGTTGTCTGAAATTATCTTGTCATTCTATTGACTCATCAGTATAAACTGCCTACCTGCATAACCCGTGCTTTTTGCTGTTGGGTATTTGACAACCTTCTAGATCTTGTTCGTTCCGCCTCATGTCTATGTACCCATCCTCGAAGTTCATGATTCAGCCTAGAAAAACCCACAGCATTAGCAGATGTTTCAAAGAACAGCAGTAGAATTTTTTAATTTTTAAAAACAGTTTAACTAGCCACTACAAAGACACTGCAGATTACTAGTCTTACCTTATACTTCTAATATCAGAGTAAGAAAATATAATGACAAGATTAAGTTTATTAGGGAGTTCATAAGGAAATATCTATAAATTACTGGGATCACAGACGTTTCAATATAAAGCAGATACAGTACTTTCTTTTGCCTAGTGATCAGTAATTCTGAAATTATTGGAAGGACTACTGAAATTCAAAAGTAAAAGTTGATTAGTTCAAGACAAAAATATTGGTTAAGAAGGCTAAATAAGGCAAATAAATTTGAGAGAAAGAATGGACAAAGCAGAATGGAGGTAAGGTTAGCGATGCGCTCATATCTTTGGATACAAGTAGGGCTAGGTGTTTTCTAACTGCATAAAGCACATCTGCAATGTCAGGTAAAGTCTGCTTGTATCAGAATCTGAAGAGTAGATCATCTTTTATGTACTTCAGATGGAACAGGCTCTTAAATGAACTTGATTTCCATATTATGAGCACTTCTATATATGAAGTGAATTCTCTTTTGAGTCATGAAAAACCTCCAGACAATAAGAAGATTGTTATTCAATTATGAACAGTGCGAAAATTGAGTGAAAATCATTACTAAAAACATTCAATCTCCTGCCTCCATGGTCGTAGTCACTGGACAGCACAGACACTTACAGAAGCACTGGTCACACATTGAATGAACACTCTGAACAAGCAATAACATCACTCAGAGCTGACTGTCAGTAGCACTCACCCAACACAATTTATATCTAAACCCCTAATGAACATCTGAACTCCCAACGAACACAAACTCCTAATGAAAGCTTAAGTGCTCATAAAATGTTGTTTGCTCACCTAAGCGACTCTGTCCGGTTAATCAGGGGCTGACAGGGTGGTGGTGGTGGTGAAATGTATAATAGTGGTTCTTCTGAGACTATCATCAGTGCTTTGTTATCAGATACAGATCGATCATACCTAGGGAAAAAAGAAAAAGACATCAATAAATCTCTTAAAATAATTTTTCATGACACTTTGACCAAATCTAGAGAATAAGCACTACCATCAGCAAACCCACAATGGTTACGGCTGCTCCTATGGGATCTCTGAAACAGGTGAATAACCCTTTCTATCAAACATGAAGTGACCTCAATCAGTTCCCCAAAGGAGTCTGATAGCACTCAACAGAGTTGACCATCAGCAGATGTTGAATCTCCTTCCAAACAGGCCAGATATTGAAAGAAATTGTAGCCTGTAAAATATTCCTCATAATATATAAACTATGAGATCTCTGCAGAGGCAACTTTCTCTTTAATTCCAGAGCTGTGCAAGATTTGCTACAGAAATAATAAATTTATTAGCCACTAAAACCATGCAGATGTAAGGACTGTGAGCTCTATGACAATGAAGCAAAAACTATATTACAACTGAATGGAGAGCATTTACATCTCCAGCAGTCTCCAGAAGCTAGCTTGACTTTGGTAAGAAGTGAAAAAGAGCATGTGTTTCAATACAAAAATTCCACAGCACTCTCAGCAACAAAGCAAAGACTTAACATTCCTTTCTCCTGATCATCTGTGCCTCCTGAGGGGTTACTACTTGTCACCGAACACCTATTATAACTTCCTTTCTTGATAGAATATCAATATAACAGCCTTAGTCCTCTTGGTTTTGACAGACACTTGCAGTTCCTAAAATTCAACTTCTTTCTGAAAAATCAGGTATAAGAGCTTATGAAAGCCTTATTCATATTCCACTTCATCTCCCAGCTTTCTCTCCACGTCTGCTTCTCCTGTTTGCTGCATCTAGAACTGATAAAGGAGCATAGATGGCAAAGAGCTCACAGCTTGCCAATAAACAGTGTGAAATAAAAGCAGACAATACAAGCACTAGCCTGTATCCTCCTAAGAGGACCACTCTACTACCATGTTGCATAAGTCATGGTCTGAAACGTGCTGCATAGGACACAAAGCCTTCACCATGGCTACAGCTTTAAAACGCTCTTGATGTACTGCCTGCTTTCTGCATGACAAAATACATTAGGGCTTTCCGCGCATCTGTGCCTGGCTTTGTTCAACTAGCTAAAACACTCTACTGGAAAGGGACAATGGGATAGGATAAACCTTGCAATGGGAATACATGAGCTGGAATAGCCAGACTTCAATCTGGAGACAATTATAAGTTCACTTATGCACTGAATGCTAGAGATCTAGGAAGCTTGAAAGCAACTGCATAACCAAATAATGGGTAAGTATAAAGGATGAACTTAGAGATTTTTTAAAAAGTACAGTGCTAATTTCAGAGTAGGTTAATTGTGAACTTCCCTAGTCTTCTCTTCAGCAACTAAGAGAATAAATACTCTAGCTTTAAAAATAAGAAGAAACAGATAGTATGACAAATACCATAACTATGCAAGCTAAAATAAAGATCAGTGAAAAAAGCCGACAGATGAAGAGCTGAAGAAGGTCATGAAAATCTCCATGGCACACACTTGTTTATATACTCTCCTCTACCACACTGTCCCTGACACCAGACAGCATAGCCACACGCACAGTTCTGAAGCTCTACATATTGGGTAATCTTGGAGATAAAACATCATATTCATTTGAAAAGTAATCTGGTAAACTTTGTTAAAAAATAGAAAAAATAAGAGGTCGGCTTTCAAAACACCGTGTCTACAAACTCAGTTGTTCTACAAGAGCAGCAATAAGGCTGGCCAAAAAGGTTAGCAAAAAAGGGGAAGAGCAGTGAGATCTAAAAGCACCACTGCCCTCTGCCACTTAAAATATGTTAAAAGGTTTTCACCTCACCTATCGCTCTTTTCAGGAATAATGTCCCCAGGTATTTTCTGAGGTGTGCTGGTTGAGAACTCCAGAAGATTTCTGGTCCGGTGGCTGGAACTTGCAGTGGAATCAACTCCATTGTGATCCTTTTCAAATACACTGGAAAACATAATAATCATAGCAAAACATATCACATACATAAAGGGTCTGCAAGACACTTTATTGTAAGGTGCTAAATACTCAGATGTGTAAGTTTCTGGCTGCTGCTCTGTTACATGGACAATGTTCACATCATATCTAACATAAAAACATGGTGTCTTTGTCATTATATTAGTGTCATTCAAAGTATTATTAGACAAAAAAGCAATTCTGCTCTCCAGTTTTAATTGTTTGAAGGATTTTGAGGCTCTGGTTTTCATGTTTCCCCATAAGCTTCACCTGATGAACCTGAGATCAATGTTTGTAACCTGTATCTGCAGGCATAAGAAAATTACCTATACACAAACCAAAGTACCTCTGAACTTTAACTTTCATCAGCCTCAAAGAACAATTGACAGTTTATATGAACATACTATGTAAGGAAAATACAGCTACCAAACTGTGTGCAGCTGCAAGCCTGGAATATTATGCCAGACATCTAACAAAACTGTACACAAAGTTTATTTTACTAAATTCTACTTGGATTTTGAAACGCTGGCAGGGCTGACAACGCCATCTAAATAGCATCAACAGGCCATGGTCCCAGATACTCTCTCATCCTGGTCGGTGCTTGCACTGACTGAAGGATCTTCTCCCAGGGGCTGCTCAGCCAGCCAGCCATGCAGCACAGGAACATCTGCGCTGCTCTCTGTGCAAAGCAATGCAAAACATTTCACTTGTGAGCTGAAAAAATGACCAGATAACTGCTGTACAAGATTGACTGCATCCTAATTCAGGATGGTGATTCGCAAGTGAGAAATCTTGAAAGCACAAAAGCAATACTTCAAGACATCCTCTCAGAAGCTAGTTTTACTCTTCCATGAACATGGTTGCTTCCTAAAATATGTATGTATATTTACAAAGTCAAGTCCCAACCTCCTTACCTGACAACTGCAAATCTTTGTGAAAGCAAATCTTGCCAGGAGCCCAAACTAAATTTCATTTGTACTTCTGGCTGAAGAAACTCTGCGCACTTCAAGTTTTGAATACTGACATTTAAGTTGTACAGTACTTCACAGACAAAAGCCAATAGTGACATAATAACACAGAGTTTTCTGGGGACAGAACCACCTCCAACTATGAGCTGGGATATTTCCAATGGGCTGAAGTTGACACTGCAAGGAGACACTAACCGAGGACCTTGTCCTCATCCTAACTGATTCCAGACAAGGCTGCCACAGTGCCAAACACTCGCTGGAAAGTATTTCTCATTTCTTATTCCCAATGAGGGCACCATCTGCCAACATCAGGGCACTACCTTCTCCTGCCAGGCTGCTCCAGAGCTCTGCAAGCGCTGGGCTGGTACAAAGAACCTGGCCTCTACTCTGCTGGGGAGGATGAGGAGAGCAACCCAAACTGGAGGGATGATCTCTGTTTTTCTTGTGTTTTACTTTCTTTAAAAATAAACTCATTTTTTATAAAGCTATTGGAAAACAAAGGAAGAGAGCCAGCAAACATCAACACCCAGAACATTAATTTTTGTTTAGAAAACTTTACAGTTATTTGGAAATGGGCTGGCCTTTATTGCCAAAGTTTGGGCAGGTCTGATGCAAGTAGTCTCAATTGCAAAGTTCTTTTCAAGGCAAAAACTTCCTGTGCTTCACTGCCAGCCCAGCAGAGGAACGCCTGGAGAAAAGGGTAAGCTTCTGGGATTCTGCGCAGGCTCTGCCACTGCACCAGCAGCAGCAGGACAAAGCAAGGGAGCACAGCCTGTCCAAGGCACAACTCCACCAGGATGAACATGTGGCTGTGATCAGCAAAGGAAGGAGGAAGGAATCACTTCCTGCTTCTGCAGTTGTAGTTTAAGAAAACCAAGAGTATTTTATTCAATTATTTCAATTTATTTTATTCAATTTTATTTAAGCACTAACCCATGAAGATTGGTTCTGAAGGGTCTGGGACCAAATTACTCAACCTGTCTTCTTCTCTTAATTTCTCTCTCTTCAATGAGAAACTACAACCCAAGACCAAATGTGTTCTACAAAAGCAGTTTTCTAGCTTTGGTCCATCTCCAACTCAAAATGTACATTCAATTGAGCATTAAGAGTTATTATTTCAGTGTCACAAACATTGAAGTAATTTTCTTGTATTAGAAGTGTTATGATCCACAAATTCCAGAGCTTCTGATAATTTTGCTGAAATCCTCAGATGGCTCCCTATTGCCTTGGCAGAAGGAGCTGGCTAACAGGGCACTGCTGCATGCCTCTTGCATGCATCTAAGTTTTCACATTTCACCAGTTCCTCTCTAATACTGTATGAAATAATAGCTGTTTGACTGTCATCATCCGTATATATGTTTGTTAGTTTACTTCAGGTATACATGCAAGTCCATTAACCTCCTGAAGATACATAGAAGGCTACTGAGGCCTGCAAAAAGCAAAGAAACAATCTTTTTCTATCCTTTACCAAGCACAAAAAAGGTCAAGATTGGATGAACTGAATAAGAACTTCACCCTGTTGTACAGCCCACAATTTGTGGTTCTCTGTTCTCAGAACACCTTTTAGAGATGCTTCAAGCAGTCAGTGCAAGCTTAGACAACACTATCCAGTCTACAGTTGAAGGAAACCATAGGCCCTGGGTGCAATGTTTAACGCTCACAGTTCAGCACCACTCCCAGACCAGGCTTAGCTGGAAGGTGGCAATGGTTGGGGCAAAGAGCCTGGCTGGGGACTTCCTCCATTACAGTGGAAGCCATTGGTAGTTTCAACTAACCTGCCTGATTTTGCACTGGAATGCAATGAGGAAAAAGCACACACACAATCAGGAAGAATTGTTAAGGCAACAGGAAAAAGAAACCCAACAAATTCTGCATTTCAGTTGCTAGTCATTGCCCTTCATTTTAGGCAGGTGCCAGACACATGGGTCTAGTCTGCTTGGCTTGAATAATACAAGAGGACATTTGGGGTGTTTTCAAACATGCCACAACACTGCTCGATCTGGTGACTGAGCTCACCTGTCAGGGCAGCACAGTTGTAAGATCCAGACCACACTGAGACCTTGGTCCAGGACCGGCTGCTGCAGGTGGGATCTGCACTGACAAACCTGAAGACACAACATACAGCTCAAACATCCCCATAGCAACACCCTTGATGCATGGGATGTTATGATAACAAGAGTAGCTCCTTTGTCTGTATGGCTAATGCTCCCTTTAAGGAAACTACAAAATTACCTCTCCAGCTTCCCGACTACCGAGGCATTCCTAGGTTCCTGTTTACCCTAAAACAAGTCTGTTTCTTTAATCAAGGAGTCCAGCATTAAGGCTCAAACAACAGCAATCTTGCACAAAACCACTGCTGAATGCACCAACACTCAGGATAGTTCTGTTCTCCCACATTCCAACTTAAGATTGCTCAGCTTGAGCAAGGGCTCTGAACACCAATACAGGTACACTCAATGAATGTAGCTTTAGCAGCACAAATCACACCAGCTCCAAAAGCTCAGCAGTGCATAAGCACTCTGCAGACGAGGTGGGATGCTAATCTGGATGATGGTTAAAGACTTGTGTTTTGCTTACTTCATCCTTACAAGCAGCAGATTGTGGCAGCATGAAGCTGAACAACTCTTGGGTGATATCTTTCTAGTAAAAGATGATTAATCTTACCACTTCTGCTTCTTCCCCCCCCTAATATTTGTGTTACTAGTCTAAGAAATGAGACGCACCCTTAAGACCTTTCAGGAGTCAAAAGTTACTGCTTCTTCATTTGTTGCAGCCTACAACACTAGCAGACAAAGCACACTTCTCAGCCACCCAGGCTGGTGTCTTTATTTGCAGATTGCTCAGTAGATCTAAAATTGCAATGAAGTCCCTACAAATGCACAGCAATCCTAGCATAACTGCTGTAGGTCAACAGGATACAAGATTTTGAAGCAGCAGCTTTACTTTGTTCCATCAATCACCACCTCAGTCATCCTCTACCACACATACAGCTTAAGAATTTTTGGTTACATCAAGTCTGTTTTCCACTTTGAAAGGGGTTCCAGACGTACAGAGGTGGCCAACTTGTAAGAAAAAACAAAATTAATTTTTAAAAAAAAATTTTAAAAAATAAAATCATGCCACCTTTTCTTCCCCTGTTCCAATCTCTTTGCAGATCTGCCTTCCCTCTCTCCAACTTCATTTTTTTTCTTTGTTTTCTGTTAACTAAGTATCTGAAATGGTAGTTAGGACACAGCTGTCTGACATCTTTATAAATGCTCTAGGACTGTTGTTAGATGATGACCACCATGCCAGCTTGAGAAGTTAGATTGGAGGAAGGCGGGGGAATAACTAGTTAAACATTTTTCATAGCCAGGAAAATAATGCTAGGGCCATTAGCAAGTACCTGGCTTATGCGCTTTGCTGATACTGTCCCAAGAAACGGAGATGCAAAAAATTTATCTTTTGCATCTTCACCCTTTGCATTGTTCTCCTTTCCCTGCTTTTTATACATTAGTTTCCTGCAAATATTTTACTGTCAGATGTAGGACTTGCATTAAAAAAAAACAAAACCACAAAACAAAACACACAAGTCTATTTCTATTCAAACGGGTTCAAAAGAGAAACATAATAAAAATATTCCCCAAATAAATACATGGATTGTTTAGACTAGAACATGTGCTTGGTTTCCATTTGTTTCAGCATCGTTTGTGATTTTTTGACACATTTTCAGATCTGGTTACTACTCAGGCAGAGTCTAACACAAATGTGGAAACTAAACAAGGGGGGAAAAAGGCATCTAGGAATTGTAAAAGCTTGAAAATTTTCAGATTTCATGTTCTAAGTGGAAAAAAAAATGCACAGCTAATTAGATGCTTCTTAATGCCAGAAGCCAACAATCTTTCAGGGGTGCCATGCCAGCTGAGAACACAGCCATGCTGAGCAACACTGGCTCTCACAGAAGGCAAGTGATGCTGTCTCCCACAGGTACTTTTCTCCAGATCTCGTGGCTCCAGCTCCCAACCCTGCTGCATGCAAAGGTTTGCGCAAATATTATAGGTTGAAAATTCCTGTCTTCCACCTCATGGTCTATAAGACTGGGGCTAGGGGGTGACCTCTGCAAGGAGCTGAATCAAAATGTACCCTTTTCCCTTCATAAACCTCACCAATCATGCTTAAATAATTATAAAATGAAGTATTTATAGATGTTAAAACCAAATCCAAATAATCTGCAAAGATTAGAGAAGAGTTTGTTGACAGACAGATGGAAAATTTCTTCCAGTATAAAGCAAACAGATAAAATAGAATTCCTGCTAAATTACTTCTGCTTTTAATAACTGGAAATTTCACTTTTCTATACAAAATATCAACAAACACAAAAGAGTTTAGTAACACAGTACAATACAACACAGAGTTACCATTAACTCTATGCAAGCCACTTTCATGACCAGAAAGTATTCAATACACATTTATATTCAATTTATATTTAATTTGACCTACATTATTTCTCAGAGATAATATGGTGTAATTCCTTGCAAATCTACAATTACATTTCTCTTCACTGTCTAAATCCAGTACTCATGCAGATCACCCAATTCAGGTACAGCAATTACACTGGCATGCTCACTACTACACCGGTCAGGGACAGCCAGACATCCAAGAATTTTTTTTGCTTTATCTACTTTATTAAACATCAAACAGGTCAAGAAATTAACCCTGTCACATTTCTACAGTTGCTGATTGTTGCAAAGATACGAACACAAACTGGCCTTTAGGTCTACTTTGATAGTTGTTTCATGCCATCAAGCTCAACACCTTACTCATTCCTGGGGGTAGAGAAGCTGACACAGGAATTTTGAGAGTACTGTGGTAAAAGACTTCCCACCCATCCTCTGTACGTTCCCAAGCCTTTCAAAACTAAGAGCATCATGCATTCCAACTCCTCACCATAACGTGGAGGCAACTAAAATTTCTCCCAGCTTCAGGAAGATTATCGGTTCTACTAGTTCTTACAAAGTGGCTCTGAAGTGAGTGGTCATGTTTGCAAGTATAGATGGGATGTACAAATCAATCACTTAGTATCCGGAGGCTGATCTTTCTGCCTGATAGTCAAAAATCCCAATACAAACCCTAAATGCACTAAGAAATGGTCTACCTTAAAAACACCCATATCAAAGTAAAATTATCAGCTGTATTCACTGCCTGAGATAAACAGTACCTGCAATAAGTGCAAACACTTCAAAAGTATTTTCAGCATTTGAAAGTTTTCTAACATTATTAAAAATACTAACACCAACATCGTAAAAGCTTATCATAGTCAAAATAAAGTCTTCCTCCAGATTTATCCCATTCCATTCCTTCAGTTTGACTGAAGTTTTGAGGACAACTGGAGACACAGCTGACTGGGAATCTACTGAAATATCCTCTCCTTTTGAAAAAGGGAACAGCTTCACAAGAAAGATCTTTTGGTTGCAAAACCAGGTTAAACAGACAATGTGCAAGAAGTATCCCTTTTTAGTCCTCTCTCTTCCACAGATTTCTTTATAAAGTATCTGGGAAGTAACACAGCATTTCCTTCCTGGCCTCTGGTTCCTATGCCTCACTGATACAGTTTGAACAAGAAGTTTTTGATCAGTACTTCAACTAATTAAGGAGAGGGAACAACCTCTACACCACATCTAGAAGACAGGTAATACAGGTCTTGCACTGTAATGAGGAAGATTGCAGCCAGACACCTAACGATCAGGATTACTTAACACTAGAACAAACAGTGGGATCTCCTGCACTGGTACTGGAAGCAGCTTAAACTCACAGCTATTGAAATTAGCGCAGGTATAAACAAGCAGATAAGCTCTCAAAGTCCATAACTTTTTTCCGAAAAGTATTCTAAATACATCTCTAACATTTTCAGGTATAAATGGAGCAGACAAACTGCTGTACGTTGCATTGATTAACAAAATGGCAAGCCAAAAGAAATTAAAAGTACACGATCTAGCTCTTGTTGCCAGAGGATTAAGAGGAACCACTATACAGATGAGTCTTCTCTTATGCAGGAGGAGACTAAAGGACAGAAGTCAGGTTTCAAGCTCAAAGCTTTAGAACACAACACTGCCTGTATTAAAGATTTTAAAAAAATAAAAAAATAAAAATTCGCAGGACAACAAACTTGCTATGCAAGAGGAATTCTTACGTAGCTTACCTCAATGGACCGTAATTCAACATTATGAAAGCTAGTATCACCATCACACACAGGGTCCTTCTCTTTGGAGATGATACTTTGAGCTTCTGGTTCTAGACAGGAAAAACACAGAAGACATGCAATAAAAAAAGGGGGCACAGACATGCAAAAGTATGTCAGAAGATAAATATACCACATTATGTTTGCTTTTTAGATTTACATTTCCCTAATTACATATGAATAGAAGCCAAGACTCCTTAAAAATACATTTCTTTTGTTTGTTCATTATATTCAGCTTCTATGCAGTCCATGTTCTCAGTGAAATCTTCAGAAGCACCATGAAAAAAAGAATTAAAAGTCAACTAGATAATGTGACAGCTGTCATTATCTAGGCTTGGTGAAAGTCCTGTTCAGAGTGGGAGGCTAAGCCTGAAATCCCCAAAGGTCTTCCAGTCAACATTTCCACGATTCTGCTCAATTGCCTTCCACCACAGTCCTTAGTATCTAAAGGCAGATGTTCATCACAATCTCTCACCTCCAATACTATTTCATCCAGCTGCCTCTTCAGTGTGCTGTTTTCTTTCTTGAGCTTCTCGTTCTCCAGTAAGGCTGCCTCCAGCCTCGCCTCCAGCCCCAGCATGTATTCTTTCTTTTTCTTCCGTGACTGAAAGGCTGCCTCCCGGTTTTTGATCATGCGCTGCTGCCTTCTCAAGACATTGACCTGGACAGACAATATAGAGGCGTGTTAATGGTCTGCAAGTTAAAAGTGCCTCTATTTCACAGATAATTTCTGCTCCTCTACTCTGGCAAAAGTCTGCATAGATAGTTCCCTGCACTCTGCTTCAAATGAGCTGAAATGTCCAGTACAGAGGAAACTAGGAATCATGGTACACCTCCAAGAGCAACAGATAATGAAAAAATTGGTCCTGTACCATCTTTATTTTCTTCAGTGCTCTCAACCTTCTATGTGCAGAAGACACAAAACATGTATTCGAGCAGCAGTTCTATTTGATCAATCAAATCACAAAGACAGAAAGTACCTATCTAGCAAGGTAGCAAGAATTTCGTTCACCTTCACTTTGCCATATGCCATTCTATAGGCTACAGTCAGACATCTGTTTTCTTAATTGTCAAGTCCTATGGTTTTCCAGTCTGTCCTGTATGGAAGCAATTTTCACATGGATTACACCTGCTTCTATATCTCTCCCAGCTATGCTGTATAGTTTTTGAGATTTTGTATGCTGTTGCTGACCTCAGATTGCACATTCTATGTGCATCAAGGACTTAAATAGCAGTTTAAATACAGTCTCTACTGCCTGAAGAAGTCATTCTTCATGATACTGCAGTCTGTTGACAAAGACTAAGAAAACACGTTACAGTGCAGTAACATTTTGGGCTGTCTCCACATTGATCTAATTGCTTTCTGTAAAGATCTTTTATTATATGTCTAGTCTGCTGTCACCAACAAAATCTGTGAAAGTAAAGCTGTCTGTACTCACTCCAATTTCTCTTGTTAGCAGAGACTGGAGAAGGAAAAGATTTTCACATATTTTCATTAACGCTAAGCTTTGTCTTGAATTTTTTAAGTGCTACAATACGTAAGAAAACTTCTGCAGATGTATAAAAACTTTGGAAAAAAAAAAAGATTGATGATAGCCAAGGACTGCAGTATATGTAACACACCAATCTGGGGTCATGATCACTTCAACTGTCAATAAGGAATGAGTTCACGCAGCAGCTTTGGCTTGAGTTGTGCAATACTCCAAACAAGTAGTCACATTCCTCTTTCTAAAAAGAGGTTTTGGATCCTGAAGTCAAACAGAGAAGAACAAAGTGTTTACATCCATTCCTACTTGCAGATCTGCTCAGAATTATTTAATACTGGATAGCTTTTCACTAAGTATCTGTAACCTCTGGCAAATCTACCTGCTTCCATGAAGAAAAAGTGGAGTTAGAGCACCAGTGCAGTGTTTGTGCACTAAGAGTAAACCCTAAGGTACATCTATTGCTGTTTCAGATCCCACCAACTACATTTCAGATGTTATTTATCTAGACTGCCCTCCTTTACTCCATGTTCTACAAACACTGCCAGGAACAGTGGCTCTCACCAGTCCAATTCAAGGTACCCTGTGCAATAACAGCATTTCAGTCTATGCCACACCAGTTACACTGCCCCTCATTTCTTAAGCTTGCTTAAATGAATCCCAACTCTTCATGTCCCTGAGTTATTTTAGTTTAGTTTACGATTCCTAAAATAGTTGAAGGTCCTTGGTCAACCCTCTAGTGCTTGCTTGGCTTTTCTTGTGGATTAAGCACCAATTGTACACTTGATCCTACCTAAATTTGATGCAGAAAATGCAGAGTTGTGTGTGCAAAACAGCACAGCAGTGTTTGTACCTAGAAGCAGAAGGGCACTAAGCACTGCACAGCTGGCTTGGCATCAAGACAAACATGCCCTTGCTTGAGCATTTTGATAACCAGAAGAGAGAGAGAAGCTAATTTATGTCAGTCTACTTGAGCAACGTTGCCTTGCAGAAGTGCTGACCAAAGATTAAACGTAGCAGACACCTCTGCTTACTTTTTGCAGCCACCCTCTTCATAGGTTGTATTGTATTAATTTACCACTCAAGGTAGTAACTTCTGGTTCTCGGGAAACACAGACCATTAAGGGGAAACATTGGCATTAAAATCAAACCTCAAACAGTGATGCAACTTTTGCTTCCAGCTTTAAAAACTACGCCACCACAAAAACATACACAAAAAATGTGTTGTAAATACAGAGAAGTGAAAGGTTCATTGCAAAACTTTGCTTCAAACAGCACTAACTAGATTCAGATCATCCCCTGTCATCACAGTCTTTACAGAGTCATGCGCTTTACAAGCAACACTGCTACCTCATTTTAGTCTTCCAAAGAAAGTTCAAGTTCTCAGCAAAATTTAACCTCCATTCCAACACAAGCTGCATTTCCAGCACAAGGCAGTGAGAATGTCTCTCACACTCTGCAGTTTTTGGTATGCACACTGGGAAAGTTAACAAATTGCTGAAAGTACAAACCATTTCAACTTTACATTGGCTGGTTTCTTACCTCAGCTTATGAAAGCTGCATCTTTGAAGATGTATCTTAAATGCAGGAATACAAAACCTATGCAAGTGTTTTCTCTGTTCTTATGAAAGATACGGGTTTTCTTGCCTAACTCAGAGCACAACTTGACTAATGAGCTTATTCCATATGAAAATTAACCAGTCTGCAGCAGAGAAAACGGGATTATTTAATAGAAATCCACACTTCTGTTGAAGTAATTTTGTGTAATCTAATTTTTTCTAAATATTCAATATTTTTTTTTATCAACAGAACAGGGAGGCAGAATTAAACCCTTTCTCAATACAGAATGCAAGCATGAGAGAAAGACCCTACAAGGACTCAACTCAACCAGCTTCCCTCACACATCTACTGCTTATGACTTCGTATCATTTAACTGCAACAGGAAAGGCAATCTGCTTTTTGAGTTGAGAGCCTCTCTTCTTCAACTGAAAGAGTGGCTTGGTTAGGCAGCATTTCTTCTGTCCAACTCCCTAGTGGAAAGCTCTTCACCAGTTTCCTAATGAAGAGTGAGCCTGACCCGGCAGGTGGGGAGCTGGTTGTGCCTGTGGGATGGCACTGCGCCACACCTCATGCCCTGCCTGCTACCAGCCCTTCTTCAGCTAGCCCATTGGAGGGGATGAGTGCTAAGCTAGCAATTTATCCCTCCTAAGCCCAAAAGAAGGTCCTGCAGTGTTCCTTTTTATCCTGCAACATCTGCTTAGATTAGCAAACAAAAACACATGTTACTGCACTCAAATGACAGCTACATCTGTGCAGCTCTCAGCACCACACCTAGCGCCTGTGGCACCCACCAGAAGTTTTATCCCTGCCAGCACCAGCTGCATCCTGAAACAGTTGTTCTTTATCACAGCACTATTTTACAGAATGTGCCAAAGAACAGTTGCAGCTGTTTTTTTGTATTTCAATAAACACAGGTAAGATATGCAGCATTTAGGCTGACACCAAGTTTTAAAACCCCCTCCCTAAAGCAGCTTCAGGTGGAAATATCCACACAACCACCGTTCAAAACAAACAGCTATTAGTCACCCCAGTGATGCATTTGACTACTGACTGTCACAAACATGTATGTGGAGAGTGATGACAGTAAGGGGGTTTTGTCAATTAAACCTTACACTCAGGAAATGGCAAGGTGCCACACCAGTCCTGCCTGGAGTCATAAATCTAATGACTGCTGACAGGTCTCTTCAGTTTGGCTTTGCATGGCAGGCAATCATCACTTAAAAACACAGCACTCTTAACCGGTCTGCCTACTGACAGGCCTTTGTCAGCTTTTTGCAAGTTCATGATTAGGTTTCCATTGCAATCTGGCTGCAATGCAGCAAATAATTTAACTTGTAGCAAATAATTTGTTATTTAAAATGCAGCCCACACACAAACATGAACAGTGAAAAAAATTTAACATCAAGCATGAGTGGCAATTCTCAGACACCAGGAAACTGTACAGCAACACCCCTCCAAAGAAGCCAGAAGGCACATGCCTTTGAGAAACAGCATCCTGCACTGCTAATAAGCAGGTGACTACACTGCAAAATTTCATGTGAATGGACACCACACCAGAAAACAACACCCTGAGAGTTTAAAAGCCACAAACAAGAAGTTTCGGTACTTTCCTCAACCACATCTTCCTTTGGACGACAAAATGCAGCCAAAGCAATTCCAAACTACTAGAAAATAAATCAAGTTAACACTCAGCTTGCTAGCTAGTTAAGATGTGAAAGTTGAAGAGAGAAAAAAGCCCCACACATCTCAAAAGCTATTTCTGTTTATGCCTACTGCTTACTGCAAGCTGTGGAAAAAACTTACTTGTTTGTGTAGTGACTGTGCAGATCTTAGCACTTTTCTACTCATTAAGCAAATGATTAAAAGGGAGCCTGAAGAGATTAGGATTATATGAAACTCAATACTTAAAGTTTCTAAAAATCACAAGTAAGATCTGGGGAGATAAAGAAGACAGAAAAAGAATCTGGCCTACTGCTGACATTTCCAGTTCATCTACTTCCAAAGGAGTGTTTTTATTATATGGATTAGAAAAATGGTTTAGTACTAATCAAAATAATATATATAAAATCTTCCTGTAAGACAGCTCCAGCCACTGAGAGCTTGTGGTTGAGAAGACAAGAGGGGAGGAAAAAAAAAAAAAAAAAGTATCGGCACTGTCTTCTGCCACAATGCTTGCATACCTGGTCTGCAATTCAAGGTAGGTCAGCAGGTATATTAAGCTGTTCCTCCCCTTTCTTTGCAAAGCTGCAGAATTCCCTACTTACTGTTAGAAATACTACTAGAAGAGCCCAACTACAGCTCTGTCTTCCTGAGACTCTAAAGTGACCTGGTTCCCTCATTATAACTTACATGCAGCTAACTGAAAACTGTTTCCAAGCTTTGGTTATTAGCTATCATCACACAGTCAGAACTTACATCTAGCCCCGCTGCTGGTGTGGTGCTTTGAAGCAAGGGCTTAGTCACTGGTATTTTGCCACTTGAGCCATTTCCATCAGCTGAAGGCAGAGCATTCACCGTATGATTGTGAAGTGCCGTGGTCCCTCTGGTGACGGCAATGACTGGCTGGGAGGCAGGAAGCACCCCAGAAGCCTGGAGCTGCACCACAGCAGGCTGGGGAAGCACCACTGATTGCCCTAGAACCCAAGAACAAACAGGAGTGCTCAAGCATATGATATGAAATGGATTTGTGCATAGCCAGTTTGAAGGAGAATACTTATACAGGAGGTAGGAAGCCTTGCTTCCTCTCCTGCCCCACACGATTTATCTCAAGTCCAGTTCTACAGCATTTGTATATTCCACAGGATAGGAATGGAAAAAAAAGCTCAGAAGTTTGCAGTGCTCTTAATCCACCCTACAAATCAAAACTACACATATTAAATTGATCCAATAAAACAAGCTCTCCCCCAAAAGTTCTTCAAAGTTAAAAAAGTCAGTTTTTAGAAACATTACTTTCAGTATTGCTAACACTTGATGCACTTTGAGGAACTTTTTCAAAGAACTTAGCCATCTTACCTCAATCCTCCTCCTCACTTTTGCCCATCCCTACTTTATTGCCACATTCAGTGAAAACTTTCTACACAGAAGTGACTGATAGTACATGAACCAATTCAGAAACAGCATAGAGAAAGTAGATGAACAAGAATGAACAATGCAATTTACACTTTCAGAACATAAATTAAAGTCTCAATTCACACTAAGACAAGAGCAATTATTTTTGAAATATGTCTTCTGTAAGAAATTTTATGCTCAAGCTGAACAGAGCCTTAAAGAAAAGCAAGCAGAAAAAATGAGGCAATTTTGACAGTTTGAATTAAGGACAGTCACTTCCCAGAAATTTCAGTCCAACAATTACATTTAACTCAAGCAGGTGCTCAAGCAAGATTTTGTTGTCTTAAAACAAATCAACGTCCCTCTAATCCTTTGCAACAGGATGACCTCACCAGCTTTCAGAAAGAGCACACTCCAGCTGAGCATTCCAACCAAAATGCACAACAATGTATTTCAGCACTTATCCAACCTTCTGCAAGGTGAAAAACGAAGTAATTTACCTAGTGCCAAGATCTTTTATGTATAAGGTGTAGGATTAGATGTCCTTTTTTGCAGACAGCCTTGAAGACATCACAAGTTAGTATTACTCTATTTAAGAGCCTCAAATAGTGAATTTGAGATTATTCCAACAAGTTTTTGTACACAAAGTATGTGATACTCTAAGATCATGCTTTCTTCTTTAAGCTTTTATGAAAGGAATTGTAAAAATACCATTTCTCATGCTCCTTTGAAGATAATGGTATATTTCAAACTGGTAGCTCCAGTCACGTGCAGGGGATTTTGATTAATGAAAAAGATCTTTATGGTTTTTGTTATAGAAGCAGCGCAATTGAATTTTTAAACACACCATCAGTTAAAGTAAATACACAGCATGGAAATAACTTTCCCCAAAGTATTTCCTCTATAGTGCCTCACAGAAACTACTCTCCTGACTTTTGTTCAGGGAAAAGAAGCAGCTGATCTTCACAGTGCTATACTTATAAAAGGGAAAAAAAAAAATAAATCCATATCCCCAACATTCCTTTATTCCAGATGGTATTTTATCAGATGGAACATCAGAAGGAATAAGAATTAGGTCACGCTGACTGTGCTGACCTGTGTTTTAAGCAGTCTAACAATTGTAGGCATGCTGTAACAAATGTCAGCATCTAACAGCTTTGGCTTAACTCCTGATGGAAAAGCAATCAGTAACAAAGAAATTTCTCTCTATTGCAATAATTTCTAGATATAGGCTTTCCTCCCATGCTTCAGTGCCTGTACAGTCAACCACAAGAGACTGCAGCCATCCGCTGGTGAAAACGGGCAACTGCATCTGACAGTTTCACCAATGCAAGTAACGTTTCTACTGGCTTAGCTGAAGAGTAAAATACTGATTTGGATTCAGAAACGAAGACTCCAGCTACTTCAAATATCTTTTAGAGGGCAACAGGAGGAATGAAGATGTATCAGTAGACACGAAATCACTTTCCTCTTGTTAACATTAGTTTGCAGCTGTGAGCAACTTTTCTAACCTCTGACATGGCTCTCTTCACTTTTAGCATATTTCACAACACTACTTAATGCTGTTTAGTGAGATTAAAAGCCATAAACTCACGTTCCCACCATCCTGCAGTAGAGTTTTATGTGGGTAAAAAAAAGGCTTTTATCACTCCTCCCAAGCTTTCAAGCTTCATTCAAGCCATCTTCACTGATTCTGCTGGATCTTCTTTTGGTTCTGACAGAGTAGCACTGTAATCACCTAATGCACCACTTGCCATCACAAGTAGAGCAGAGCAAAGGGTCCCCAGAGATCTTTCCAAATTAGCAGTTTTATCTCCATAACTCAGTGCTCAGCATAGTCTCTTTTGCTATACTGTCTTCCATTCTACATAATTCACCACTGAGTGCTCTTTCTCATAGGACTATATGAGAGAAGAATAAGGCCGTCTTCTCAGCCTAAAACTTTTTCAGCAAAGCATGGAGGACCCCCCTTTTTGCTCCTACTCCTCCCATTCCAATTGCCAAAGCTAACTTTAGTCTAGCCACCATCTCAAAACAGACACAGTGTTTTCACCCAAGACCCGGCTCAGTCAAGATAATTCACCTACCTTTAGGAGGTGCTGGCTGGATGTTAACAACTGGCTGATGCTTTGGCAGCGGCACAAGCGTGGGAAGAGTCTGAATAATGATGGTTTTAGCTGGGATGCCAATATTAGCCTGAGCTTCAGGCACAGCAGGCAAAAGGGGTTTGGGTTGTATCAAAGGCCTGGACACTGTCTGACCACACCTCTTCAGTGTCTTCACAGAATTATTTGCTAGGAAAGGAAAAAGAGTCAGAGTTGCACCAGAAGGCATGAAATAAAGAATTCAAGCAGTTATAACATGACTTTTGGCATGGGTTTTTTTTTACCCATCTATAATATTTGCTAAAAACAGATATCTGATCACAAATTCAAGTCAAAAATGACCGGCTGTACTAGTGTCCATTAGTTACACGTACGATCTGTGGAACCAGAGCAACTCAATCTCTCATACCAGTCCGAGACGTGATGCTGACAGCAGGCTTCTTCCCTCCATCTCCTCCAGGGGATGTAGGGCTTTTGCAACTCTTGCTGTAGAGAGAGATAGGAGACATCTGGGAGCTACAACTGAAATCCACATCATCCTGCAGACAAAAAGAACATGAGATTAATGCTTCAAAAACACAGAAAAGTGTCCACTAGCAGTTTAGATTATAACTGCCTTTCATTGCATCTGTGTTGCCGCTGCAGCAAACAAGAAGGTTTTGTTCTGCAGTTTTATTCTGGTCCATGCTAAGTACCACTGAAAACCAAAGTACTTCTTCCTATAAGCAGGGCAACAGGAGGCAGAGGCCAGCAACTGCTAGACTCAGGAGCTTTTAGAAGGCATTTTGTTTGGCAACCAGGCTAATAAACACAACTGAGCAAACAGAACTGAACGTGCTCTGTTTAGAACGGGTCACAGTAGGAAAGGCAAGAAAATATCACTGAAGGGAAGTTGTTTTTGCAAGGGTTGAAAAAATAAGCTGTTTCCAGATAAGTAAATCACTGGGCTTTTTATCTGTCACAGCTGGCTCTGAATGACAGCTGCTATCTGTGTTACGTGGAGGTTTCCACATACAGGCACATTCTGCATTGGCGAGTCCACAGACGATGGAGAAGGGACTGAACAATTTGAAGTGGCTGGTGATAAAGGCTCTGCCTTCACGCTTTCATCTGCAAGAGACAGATATATTTTACTGTACAAGTTTTTAGTAATAGGAGATCACTAAAGACCGTGCTGCCCTACATCAGCTATTTAATTCCTAAAGCAAGACACAGCAGAAAACACAGTGAGATTAAGGATACTAAACAGCTTAGCTTGTCAGACAGTCCTCCCCAGCTGTACCCATCCTACAGGAACACAGCTTTCTTCTCATCACAGAGCTAAATGCTGCAGGACATCAAACAGTTTCATCAAACAATGTAAGTTACACTATCCTTAAGTTGTTACAGCTCACCCCTGTGAGGTATGGGAGGAATAGTCACCCCTGCAAAATACAGAAGGTTAATTACCTGTATAAGTATGGCCTGTAATATTCCAAAGGTCCGAGTCCCAAGACATCAAATCCAAATCAAACTGAAAGTTATAGAGATCATTTTCCTGAAACAGAAGTTCAGAAAAAGAAACAATACAAAAAGACAATACACACTGAAACCATCAGTCATCATCTTCACATTCTCATGGCACTGGAAAACAAATCAAAAACACAACACAACTATCACTTCAGTTGCCTTACAGCAGGCAGAGATAAAAGCTCTCAAGGGGGCAATTCACAACTGACATACACAAGACTTCTTTTAAAGCTTAGACCTTTAGGAAAGGAGCATGCCATTGAACCACCCCATATAAAGCAACTTGTTACCATCCTCCCTCTCATCTCCAGTGAAAGATTTATTTAATGCCCTTCCATCATCACATCTCAAAGCACTTCATAAACAAAAGCAGAACCAGTGACAGTTTACCAGCAGGAAGAGACACAAGGACTGATTTGCTCAAGATCTGACAATCAGTATGTATTAAGTCTCCCTATATTTAAATTAACATCATCATCTTCTAAAGCCACAGACAGTTTTCCTTCTCCAACAGAACAAGAAACAAAACAAACAAAAACCAACAAAAAACCCAACTAAAATCTCTTCATACATATTATTTATTGTATAGCTTTTAAAACAATGATGAGGTTTTTTGCTTTTTCTGTTGATGCATCTGTAAGACTCTGTTCCCTACTCAGATGTGACACTTTTATGAACACTTGAAAAATATAAATATCACACATCCAACTTCAATACGCAGTGAAGGTTTTCTTGCTAAAAACTATCCTGCAAAAGTACCTTTCCTTATATTCTCAACTTGCCTTGTAAATGAAGTCTTAGAAAGTCTGCAGACTGCACAGATATTAGTACTGATGGGCTTAGGATGAAGAGAAAGCTCATCAGAGCACATTCATAGGAAGAATGACTAAAACCCACAGCCTGAGCTGTGCAGTAAGAGCCTCCACACAGGTAACTAATGCTGACCTGCTGAGGGGCTGTAACCTTCCCATGCACAAACTTCCCACATCTTCTCCAGTCCCTGGCACTACAATGCCTGTAGGACTGCTCCTAGTATCAGAGGTTTATCAGATAACTGAGGGGGTGTGCTAGAGATGGTTGGACACAGTGAGCTAAGAAAAAGGCAGAGGGAAGAGCAGAGAGTAGAGAATCCAAGAGGCAAATAAACTGGGACAGAAAAGGCAGTAGGTACAATTGGATAGTGAATAACACGGAAATCAATGCATAAGGTTGCAAGCAAAGGCTTTAGGAGAAGCTCTACAACAGACAGGAAAACACGAAGGCACCTTACAGACAAGGTGATAAAGTACAGCACTGGTGGATGCAACATGCCCAAGCTTCACACGATTCCTTTCTTGCAACCCAGATCCGTACTGCCCGTCAGCAAGGCCTCGCAGGGGGAGTTTACCTTCCTTAGGTCAGTGACACCACAGCTTTCCCTGGATACAGAACCTCAGACTCTCACCTCAGACTCCCCCCCTTTAAATCTAGCTTTTAAATCTTCAGCTTTGATACTGACAGTTTAAGACAACGTTGACAACTCTGCACCCCAGCAGCTAACGCAAGGGTGAAGAGGCGGAGGCCTGTAGGCCACCGGAGCTACGACCGGGGAGCTCCGGTGTCTCCTGCCAGACGGCCGTCATCAAACCCACCGCGCCGCTGCCGAGGAACACCCCCGAGCGAGGCTGCGGGGCACACCGCCGGTTTGGGGGGCCCCGGCCTCCCGCCCCGTACTCACGTCGGGCTCGTCCTTCGGGGCCCTCCGCGGCCCGGCGGCGCCCAGCAGTTCGCTCAGCTCCTCGCCCAGCACCGCCTCTGCGGGAGAGACAGCGGCCTCAGCGCCGACCCAGCCGTGGGGGGGAGCTCCCCACTGCCCGGCCCCGGCCCTAGCCGCCCCCCCCCACATCCCCACGCCCCCCGCCGCCGCGCTCACCCCAGTCCAGGCCGCCCCCCGGCGCCGGCAGCAGCCCCGCCGGCTCCCACTCAGCATCCGCCGCCGCCGCCGCCGCCGCCATCACTTCCGCCTTCCTCCCGAAACCCACGTCTTCTTCCGCGCAGAACCCCGCCCCCCCGTCCCGCCTACGGTGGCCGCCGGCGGACATTCGGCCTGTGCCGGGGCTCGACTTCCAGGCCCCGCCCACCCCCGCTCCCAGGCAGACGGAGGCGTCTCGTTGGACACAGGCGTTTATTCGGGTCCCGCTGACACAAGCCCGTGGCGGGGGAACGTCCGAGGGCAGGAGGGAGGTAGTTCCGTGAGGGGAAAGGGCGGGCAGCGGGCGGTGGGGGCGGCCCCGGGCAGGTCTCTCCATGGGCGGGTGGGGCACCGGAGCCGGTGTGTGTGTGTGTACACGCAGCGTGGGTGCGGGCTCGCCCGGCAGCAGCGGCCCGGGCTGCAGCCGGAGGCATGAAGTCCCTCTAGGCCCCGGCCGCAGCTCCTGCTGCGGGACGCGGTGGGGTTTGGTCACGGCCAGGCTGGAAGCACAGGAGAGCCGGTGGTATCGCTCCGGTGCGGCGCGGAAAGCAGCAGGTCGCTCCTTCCGCTTCTACGGGGTGTCCCCCCCTGGAAGCACCCCAGCCAGGAGGAGAGCTGCTCAGGTGAATTTTCCACATGTGACTCCCAGCAGAAGCGGGGGAACGTTTCCAGCACGCTGGGAGAGCACAGGGTGCTGGAGCATCTCGCTGGCGCTCACCTCACAGGTTGGCATCGTAGGCTGCGTTGGTGAAGACGCCTGGTGAACCTAAGTCACTGGAGAACAGGCACGAGGGTGTCACGTTGTGTAGGGCAGAGGACAGGAGTGTGAAGGGCAGGGGTGAGCACAGCCCTGTCAACCCTGAAGATGCTCCCACTGCATATAAAAGCAGCCTCACAGGGCAGATCTGGTTGACAGGGCTGTGACAGGCACAGGGCAGAGCCACCCTCTTGCAGAGCTCAGCTCTCACCTGGTGGGGTTCAGGAGCTTCTTCTTCTCCTCTGATAAGTGTCAGAACGTCCGTATGGGTAGTGCAGATAGAAAAGAAAGGACCAGATGTGTTTAGTGAAGGACTTGACAAGCTGCAGCAGCAGGATTTGAAATTGATCCAAAATTGACAAGCACGAGGTGGAGCAGGGAAGGAGAACTGAAGCCATTGCCTTCTTCCCCTTTGCAATTCAAGTAGTTTTCTGACTGGCTCTGCCCTCCCAACCTGGCTGCCATGCCGGCACTTCCTGCTGGACAAACAGCCAAGGAGGTGCTGCCAGACCAACGCAACTCACAGCAGATAAAAGACAGGGATTGGGCAGTCACACTGTTAAACTCTTCTGATCATTCTCCCCTCCCCTGGGAATCTGTAACCCCCTGGCCTGAGAGCCCCCAGCCAAAGCAAAGGTGGGCTGTGGAGGGCATTCATGTACCTCTGTTGCTGAGCCGCTTGGCAAGGAGTGCGATGAGTGTCCCCAAGAGCACGATGCCAGCTACCGTCAGAGCTGTGCCGCTGCTGTAAGCCAGGACTTCCTTTAAGAAGGGAGCACTGTCCTCTGAAAGAGATCCGCAGACCCACAGGCTAGAGAGTTATCAGAAGAACTTCACAGCACCAAAGCTGCTGAGGTGTCCCCCACCACGTTCAAGATGTGCTGCAGGAATTTAGACACCCCCCCCCGGCACAATGCTGAAGGAGCAGGAGGTCCCACCATACCTGCACAGACAGGGGGATGCCTGGTCCAGTTCCCTGTGGCTGCACACCAGAGCACCTCTGCTCCCATCCGAACAAACCCCTCCTCACAGGAAAAGGTGCATGTGGAGTTGTATGTGAAGTTCCCGTGCACATGAGAGCATCTCAGCTGGCCTCTGCTGGGGGGATCCAACACTGGGCAGCTGATGGCTGGAGATAAAGCACAGCAGCAGCATCAATATGACTGGACCAATGATGGTGAGATGGGGACATGTGGACTGGGGAGTCAGGGGATAAGCTGCCATGGACCAGGATTGCTAAGGGGAAGGGCATGCTGGGGACAACAGTCTGCTACAAGAGAGCAATTCCAGACATGCATGTGATCATGAGATCTACCATTGCATTGCGGAGTGTCTCCAGTCCAGGTCCCCATGGCCGTGCACTTGCGGCTCTCTGATCCCATCAGCACAAACCCCATTTGGCAGGAGAAGACACACATGGAGCCAAAGGCAAAGTCCCCATGAAGATGGGAGCAGGCAGCCTGGCCCATGTTGGGGGTGGCCAGTGCTGAGCATTTGATGGCTGCAAGGACAAAGACACATGCTTCAAAAAAAAGCCTGGAAGACTGCTCTGTGGGCACCAAGAGACTGGGGAACATCATAGTGTCACCCCAAGGCTAGTGACACACCAAACTCTAGCAGCAGCTCTACCTTCACAGCGTGAGGCATCCCCATTCCAGGTCCCTGTGGCCATGCACTCACGGGTCTCCGACCCCATCAGCACAAACCCGGTCTGGCAGGAGAAGGCACACATGGAGCCAAAGGTGAAGTCCCCATGGAGGTGGGAGCAGTTCAGCTCTCCCTGGTCTGGAGCACTGAGCACTGGGCAGGTGATGGCTGCAGAGGTAGAGATATATTTCAAGCAGGACCCTGGGGACTATGAGGCTAAACTGTTGGAATGGAAGGACCAAGACACTCAGGTACATCCTAGGGTCAACCCAAAGCTTGTGACACCTTGGACAGCAACTCTACCTTCACATCGTGGGGCATCCCCAGTCCAGGTCCCTGTGGCCATGCAGTGACGGCTCTCTGGCCCCATCAGCATAAACCCCGTCTGGCAGGAGAAGGCACACGTGGAGCCAAAGGTGAAGTCCCCATGGATGTGGGAGCAGTTCAGCTCTCCCTGGTCTGGAGCACTGAGCACTGGGCAGGTGATGGCTGCAGAGGTAGAGATATATTTCAAGCAGGACCCTGGGGACTATGAGGCTAAACTGTTGGAATGGAAGGACCAAGACACTCAGGTACATCCTAGGGTCAACCCAAAGCTTGTGACACCTTGGACAGCAACTCTACCTTCACATCGTGGGGCATCCCCAGTCCAGGTCCCTGTGGCCATGCAGTGACGGCTCTCTGGCCCCATCAGCATAAACCCCGTCTGGCAGGAGAAGGCACACGTGGAGCCAAAGGTGAAGTCCCCATGGATGTGGGAGCAGTTCAGCTCTCCCTGGTCTGGAGTACTGAGCACTGGGCAGGCGATGGCTGCAGGGCAAAGAGGCACACTTCAAATAGGAGCCTGTGGACTACAAGGCTTAACTGTTGGAATGAGAGAACCAAGATACCAGAGAATATCCCATGGTCACCCCAAAGCCTGTGGCCCCTTGAGCAGCAACTCTACCTTTGCATAGTGGGGTGTTCCTAGTCCAGGTCCCTGTGGCTGTGCATTCACGGCTCTCTGGCCCTGTCAGTGCAAACCCCATCTGGCAGGAGAAGTGACACCTGGAGCTGAAGGCAAAGTCCCCATGAAGATGGGAGCAGTTCAGCTCCCCCCAGTCTGGAGCTCTGAGCACTGGACAGGTGACAGCTGCAAGGATAAAGATAAACTTCAAGCAAGAGCCTGCGGTCTACAAGGCTAAACTATTAGGACCAAAAGGCTGGGAAATATTCTAGTGTCACCCCAAGGCTAGTGACACCCTAAGCTCTATCAGCAACTCTACCTTCACAGTGTGGGGCATCCCCAGTCCAGGTCCCTGTGNACTGTGGAGCAAAGAGTCAGACTTCAAGCAGGAGCTTGGGAACTGGGAGGCTAAATTGCTGGGACCAAGAGGCTGAGGAACATCCTAGTGTCACCCCAAGGCCAGTGACGCCCTAAGCTCTAGCAGCAGCTCTACCTTCACACCGTGGGATATCTCCAGTCCAGGTCCCTGTGGCTGTGCACTCACGGCTTTTTGGCCCTGTCAATGCAAACCCTGTCTGGCAGGAGAAGACACATGTGGATCCAAAGGCGAAGTCTCCATGAAGGTGGGAGCAGTTCAGTTCTCCTCGATCTGGAGCACTGAGCACTGGGCAGGCAATGGCTGGAATGGGAGAGCAGGTTTCAGAAAGAGGATAGATGAGGTTAAATCTAGGGTTTAGAGCTGAATCCCAATCAAACAAAATCAAACCTATGGTGATATGCTGATGTTCTTACCCAGACAAGCCTCACATCTTCAAAAACAGTAATAACATAGTTTGTACAATTATTTTTCTGCCGTGAGAATGATTTCCGGTGTGTGTGTGGGGGGGGGTGGTGAGGAGGTGGAGGGTGGGGGGGGGGGGTTACTGCTTTGCCAGAGCCCTGTTTATCCCCTGCACTAACCCCTGACACCTGGATGAAGGAGGCTGCTGCTGTCCTACACGTCTTCCTCCATGCACTGGTGCACTGGAGCAGAGACCACCTTCTGCTTTCAGACTGACATCAAACACTTTCCTTGGTAGACTTTTCATAGCTAATTTACAAGCAAACCAGGTTTCCCAAAGAATCCCTGTCAGTAACCCAAAACCCAGTTGTGAGGGACTGCCCAGCAGGCAGCTGGGGCTCTACCTTTGCAGTGCAAGAGGGGCTGTGTCCAGACCCTGCTGGCCATGCACCATACCCTCCATGTTCCTGTCACCTCAAACCCCTCCTGACAGGAGAAGGCACACATGAAGTTGAAGGCAAATGTGCCGTGTGGGTGGGAGCAATTGACCTGGCCTCTTTTGGGGTCAGCCGGCTGAGGGGCATGTGATGGCTGCAGGCAGACATGGGGCAGGGCAGGGTGAGGGCAGGGCAGGCAACCTCCATCCATCACAGTGCCTGCAGCACTGGCAGCCTCACCACAGTAGGAGCCTCTGCTCATTCTTGGAGTAAACCCAACTGGCAGCACTTGCCAACGCAGCTTCGTTACCAGTAAAGACAACTGACTGACTCATCTGATTCTTTGAAAAAATCATACACACAGCCAGCAGGAAAAAACAATGACCTGGGAAAGCAGTCCTGAAAGGCCTGGAGCAGGCAGACTTAGCCCATCTTGCCTGGGGGACTTCCATGTAATTTGGAGCCAGCTCCTGACCCTGCCACTGCTGGGAATGCTGGCCACCAGCCAGTCACTTCACATCTCTCTGCCTGTTCCCCTTAATTGCAGAAAGCTTTGCTGGTCTCAGCTGCCTAAAGCAAGCCCCAGGTCGCACCACAGGTGTCATTGGCTGCACTAACTTCAAGGTAGGCTTTTTTCTTTTTTTTAAATAGAGTGACACTGCCCATCCACTGATCCCTCCTGCTGCATCTCCCAATACAGAGTGTCCCCAGTTGTGCCTCGAGTCTGCTCCAGTCCTCAACTTGTCCCATCCTTGTGCAGATGCACCCTGCAGTGGCACAGTGAAGGTGGAGCAGGGCTCTCACCCCAAAAAAGCCCAGCACCTCTCTGGAGCACACAGCACCTGGCTGCAAGCCCTCATGTCACTAACAGGAAGACTTTCCCTGCGCTTACAGCATAACATACCGCAGCTTTCTCTCCTTTGCAGCTTCCTGCCCTGCTCTGTTCCTCCCAGCTTATATTTAACCTCATCTCATAGGTTCTCACCCCCGCTCAAGGCATCCCAGCCATGCCAGGGTACACCCTTTCCCCAGCCACAGGACAGCAGTCCCCCTTTGCTCTTCTCTGAGGACCCCTGAAATGCCAAGCACCTTCCCAAGGCAGAGATGGGGAGATGGAGATGGTACCACCGAGGTGATGGAGGTGTTAAGACACTGTCCTGTCCCCGCACTCAGTGCACACAGGGCACTGGCACCTGGGTGGGATTCAGGGCAGCACTGGGGCAGCTAGGGAGGGCAGAGGGCTTATCCAGAGCTCACAGCCACTCTGCCCATCACAGCCTCATTGAGGAATGAGCACCAGGAGCTGCTTCCCTGAAGGGCAGGGACATGGCAAGTGCAGCCCTATGCTTGCCTAAGCAGCATTGGATGTGCAGGGCTGGACCTCCCGAAGCATCAACACTGCATCTCTGAGACCCCCAAACTCTGGCAGGCCCTACCTGTGCACATGGGGGTGTCTGCTGACCACTGCTGAGAAGCCATGCACTGCAGCATGTCTGCCCCTTGCAGCTCGAACCCCTCCTGGCACCCAAACACGCAGGTGGAGTTGTAGCTGAAGTCTCCATAGGGATGGCTGCAGTTCATGCGCGCTCCCTTGGGCTCGAGCTCGGCACACTGCACAACTGGGAGAGATTCGGCATCACCAGCCCATTAGGAGCACAATGAACTTGCCCATTTTGCTGCCAGGGCTCAGGCTTTCCAGCAGGGAGGGAGGGTTGGGGATTTTTGGCTCACCGTCCTCACACTCAGGGCCGCGGAAACCAGGGTAGCACTCGCAGTGATAGCTCCCAATGGTCTCCACGCACTCGCCACGCTGGCTGCACGGGAAGGGCTGGCAGGAGGCTGCACACACAGAGGATGGTCATCAGGAACCACTGGCCACCCTGCTGAGGTCCCCAGCCCACCCAGTCCGGCTGCATGCCATGGGGTCCCCTCACTCACCCTGGTAACACAATGCCTTTTTCCTCCGGTTGCAGGGCTCATCGTTCCATTTGCCTGACTCCTGCTGCCGCTTGATGTAGATCTCCACGCAGTCCTGGTTGGAGCGGCGGTTGTTGGGCTCCCCAGCTGCCCAGTTCTCTGCCTCCTTTGTCAGTGCCTTCTTGGTGCCTACCCAGGTCCAAGTGCCGCCCAGCTTGCGGATGCCAATCCAGTAGTAACGCCCATGGGAGGGCAGGCTCTCATTGAGGTACTCAATCTCACGCTTGTTTTGGATTGCCACCAGGTCAGTGAAGAAGGTCTGGCAGTAGTTCCTGGCCTGCTCCCATGTGTAGTCCCCTTGGTCACTGTAGTGGTACGTCCAGGCACCCACCTCCACCCATGTCACCACACCTACAAGAGAGGTTGAGGTCCAGGATTGACGCAAGAAGGATGGGAGCCAGGTTGGGGATGGGGTCCCTTGTGGGCTAGGGCTGCATCAGGGCCAAGAGATGCCAGAAACCAGCTGGGTGAGTGGACGGGACAAAGAGACAACTGTAGGTGAGAATAAGACTTTAAGGGAACATGGAGACCTGGGTCGATCAAGCATGGCAGAAGGAGCTGAGGTAGGACAGAGAGGGACAGAACAGGGATGAGGAAGGTGAGGGAGACAAGGCGAAGACTGAGATAGAGGACAGCATGGGATGGGGTGAGCAGAGCACAGGTGGCAGAAGAGCTGCAAGCAGTGATGCCAACCCCTCCTCCAGCACAGAGGGTGAAAGCCCATAGACCAAAGAGGAAAACTCAACATCAAGATGGTTCCTTAAACACAATTCTTTCCTCAAGCACAGAAGCATGCCACTTTGATTTTCCTGCTTTACAGTTCATCTTGGAGCAAGGCAGAGCAACAAACATTCACTCAGCCCCAAAAGCATTTGGATCTCAGGCTGCTCATCTGAGCTAGAGATGGTCTGAAGAGTCTTGTAAAATTCAATATTGCAAAACAACTTTTTGCAAAAGTCAAGTTCACATCCTGGTCATGCCCACCAGCCAGGGCAAAGCCAGAGATGAACTGGAACCCACACCCAGAAATGAAGGGCGCTTTGCTGAAACCCTACTCTTATTTACAGCATTTCACACCACAACTTGATGCAATCAAAGAGTTTTAGCCACAAAAAAAAAGCTTCTGCACTCCTCCCCAGAAGAAGATATCTCCACAACTGCAGAAAGTGATACAGGAATCATATCTCCATCTGTGTAGAAAGTGAGAGGGGATCAAAGTTTGCTCCAAGCAACCAGCCTGGGATACTCTGTGTACTCTGGGATACTCAGAAAAGCATGTCATGCTGTGGTCATGCAGGCAAAGATCTGAGAACCACAGATTAGATGCAAACCTAGGGCTTCCCAAGTCTAATTAGGGCTCAAGCTTGGTCAATAATTAGGCATTTTTCTAAGCAAAATTATCATAATTTGCCTGTTCTTCCTTGTGAAGGAGCAAACCTATCCATTTCGTTCAACAAAACTGAAGCTGATGAAAAAGGTGGCCTTCAACAACAGCCCTCCTCTTCACCCTTTGGGAATTTAGGGCTGCAGGACAGCAGCTCAGGGCACCTCCTGGGACCCCCTGCCCCATCCTCAGCTCTCACCACCCACCTCCTGGCCCTTGCTACTTCCCCAGCAGGGCTCAGGGCAGCTGCCCTACTACCCTCACACACCCCATCCCCAAACTGAGAAGGACCAAGGGAGCCCATCTGCTACATGCCTATCGTCCATGTGCTCTCCTGCCTCTTTCCTCCAGCTCCACAAATAACACTTTTTCTGCAGTGCAGTTTATCCCCCGCTCCTTTCCCTCAGCCCTATGTTACCTCTCCCTGCCCCAGCTGAAGCTGGACCCCCAGGTGGGTGCTGTTTGCCTATATTTTGACCCCTCAGCCCCCCTGACAGCCCCCAATGCCTCCTCTCAGGCCAATGCTCAGCACCCATTGCACTCACAGTGCCTTGCACAGTAGCCTCAGAGCTAAATCTCAGCCTCCTCCTGATACTTCTGCATTTGTTTCTGTTCCTTAAATCAGCCACAAAAGTTCCTTTGGAAAATAACCCAGCTCATGGAGGATCTCTAGAGACAGAACAGGCACCATCAGGTTTTGCTCTGTGCAATGTCAACACGTGAAAGAAATATCCTACAGGCAGCAAAACAAGATTAGCTTCTATTTCTGATGTCATTTAGCAGCTTTAACTCATGGTGCTGCCCCAGCTGTGGTCCCAACCTTTGCACCCATGGGTCCTGTGGCTAAGTCCATGCTTAGCTTCGCAGCATGGGCGTGCCATGGGCAGCCAACGTTGCCTTTCTCCAGTTCATGGTGCAATGCACTGGCTGCCAGGCTGCATTTGGGGACCAAGACACCTGTAGGGACCCTGTGCATGGCCTGGCCCTCCCCAGGGAAGCACAGTCCTGTGACAGGTCTGGCTGGAGGGAGCTGACCCTGGCAGACACAGCCCCCTCTCAGCCCAGAAGTGGGGCTGATTAACACCAAAATAACATTGCTGCCCTTCCCCAGTTTTGTGGACCTGTGGGCTCTCAGGCTGGGCTTGCTGAGCAGGTGGTAGGTGGCTTACCCCATGTGATGACAGCGATGCCCAGATAGCAGATGCCACAGGACACCAGAGACCATGTCCTCCCAGAAGACCGCAGTCCTGCAGCAGCACCCTGCGTGCCAGGGAGGAAAGTGTGAGCATGCATGTCCCACAGGGGCTCATGCACCCCACTGTGCACCCACACCACTGTCAGGCAGTCCTGGTAGCCACAAGGGCACGTTTCTTGTGCCAGCTTACATGCAGGCGCTTGTGGTGCCACTGTCCAGGTACAGCTCTACTGCAGAAAGGGCCCCTCCAGCAAGGCACTCTGGAAGAGGTTTGTGTTCAGAGCACAGCAAGACGGTTGGGGAGGCCATGCTAGCAGTGCAGTTCACTCCTGGGGAGCCTCTAAGTCCAAGGCATGCCCTGTGCCCCCAGCCCCTGTCCACTCACCCAGGGCTGGCATCTGCCTCTGCAGCAGCAGTGCCCTGTGTGCTTGGCACAGCCTCGCTGCCCAGGGCAGGGTCTCTCTGGGGCAGCCTGGGTCTGTCCTGCAGGTCCCAGTGCCTGTCCGCAGCCCTGCCCTCCCCTAACCCTCTTTTCCAGGCAGACCCCGACTCATCCCCACGGAAAGGAGCAGGACTTACCATGTCAGCGCTGAAGACGCACCTTGCCCAGCTGCCGGCAGCGCCAGGCGCATCTGGCCCTTGGCAGGCAGCGGTTCTTACACTTCCTCCGGTTGCTCCCTGCCCTTGGCCTCTTCCCCTCCCACCCCAGCCCTTCTGCCAGCCCGCATCCTGTCCCACGTCCCTGCCCGCCCCACCGCAGAGCTCTGCCACCCACAGAGACCCCGCTCCCACCCCAGGGCTGGAGGGGAACTGAGGGGTCAGCCCTGGCTGAAGCTCTGGTGGGACTCAGCTGAGCACCTGCCCGATGACATGGGAGTTGGGTTCATCCCCACGCTGCCACAGGAGACAACTTGCAATGAGCACCCCAGAAGGGGCAGAAATGTTCAGCCCAGGGCACAGAGATCTCTCTGACCCACCATGTCCATGTCACAATGCCCACTCTGGCTGTTGGAGGACAGAGGAGGGACGAGGTGTGATGAGCTCCCACGGGGGTTGAACAGGAGCGTGTCTCACAGCCTCCTGGCTCCTCTACCGGATGCTCTCCTCGCTCACAGGCTTTTTGCTCTGGCTGTGAATCTTCCCATACCACTTATAAACAGTTACTTACACAATGTATTTTCCTGTCTTTGCCTGTAATTCTTTATGAGAAAGGTCCAAGAACATGCCAGAGAAATTTCCCCTGAGTTATTAATATCCTTTGTAAACCTCCACCAGTGCTTCAGGAACATGCCTCATTGTGTCCACCTCCCCTTGGATCATCCTTGAATCATCATAAATATTTCCTTATCTCATTCTGCTTCTAAGTAAAATTACCTTTGGCAAGGTTTTCTCCAGTAATTTATCTGGTCACTTCCAGCTAAAGCCAAAGTGAGAGCCATGCAGGTCACATGCATTTTCCAGTTCCAGAGAAATTGCTGCTGCGCCAGTGGGACTCCAGTAGACAAAAGGAGGAACCCATCCCACTACAATGACTTTATACTTGGCCAATGTAAATGAAGCTTGGTTCCTGTCTCTAGACATCTTCCTTGCAAAATGTTGTACTGTGGTTGTCTATTTTTATGGAATTGGTAAGGATGAGCCTGTATGACCAGTAATTTAGGACCACTCACTTCCTGAGTGCAGAGGGTGTGCAATTACAGCAAGGGAAGAAACAGCCAGGTGGGCAGGGAGGCTGAGGGGCAGCTGCTGGGGCAGAAGAGCATCTCCACATGCTGAGGGTCACCTGGGCAGGGTGGGAGCCTTTCCCACCAGCAGGAAACCCACAGGGAGTCAGAGGTGTGCTTGTGGGTGCACAGCCTTGAGGGGACCAGGCTGTGCCCCTGCCAGTTTCACTTCTGCTGAAACCTGACACGGTAGGACAGAGCTTTAGAAAAAAATATTCCCACCTTTATTTTTGTGACTAAAATAGTTTCTGGTGTTGTTTTAAAAACAGAAGCAAGGTGGCTGAGACCCAGAGGCTGCCACTGCAAAGGGCAGAATGTGGCCAAGTTCAGAGCTGTTTGTGGGGGTAGGTACATTGTGCCTGTGGGTACCTGGGTTCAGAGAGGGCGTCCTGCATGGCAGGATGAGTACTAAGGGTTGCTTTGCAGGTACTGGAAAAAGGTACATGGTAGGAGGGAGAGAAGACCCGAATCAGCTCTGCTAGAAACTGACTAATCACTAAGACCCCTTTCACGTCTCAGGTGGTTTCCAAGGCTGACTCCCTGGGAAGGACTCAGGATGCTGCAGGGCACACGCTCCCTGATGAATTCCTGCTGCCCTGCTTACCAAGGAAGGGCCCATCCCTGCTTTACTGGCAGTGCAGCGCAGGGACTTCCCAGGCAGCAGGATGGTGCACCCTGTCCTCCAGCCACCCCTCTGTGGGTACAGTGCAAGCTGCAAGCCAGGGCTTCATTCAGCAGGGGCCCAATGGAGCAGGTAAAAAGACACCTTCCTGTGTCACCTCCTCACAGTCCCACTGGACCCTGCAGGGATCTGGAATAGAGAAGTGCCTCTGTTGTGCCCCAGTCCTGAGCCACAGATGGAGGCTCTCTCCCATGAGAGTCCTGCTGCAGGCTGTATCTGTGGGGAAGGGGCAAGGGTGTCCCACGCATGCCATCTCCAAACCACTGCTGAGGGTGCCGTGCAGATGGCAGGGTTGGGCAGCCTACCTGCAGGCTTACTGAGGGGAAGTGGCTCAGCCATTGCAGCTGTTGCTGCCCCCCCAGGCTGATGCTCTGCTCCTTCATGGTGCGCCCAGCCATGCCGTGGGCAGGGTGTTGTGTGCAGGGCGTTGTGTGCAGGGCATGGCATGATGCCCGCACGAGCCAGGGAGCACTCAGATGTGGATGGGACCCGTGGAGCCAGGGGCTGTACGTGCTGCACAGAGAGGCGGGTGCTGGCAGAGGTGGGCAGGTGCCCCAGGGCTTAGACTCTGCAAAGCCTTAGGCTGCGCCCCGCACTGTGTCCCCAGAGAATGTCCAGGATCCGGCAGAGTGAGACCCTGGGGGCAGGAGGTGCAAGGGGCACCTTCATCACCACACACCACAATGCCCCTGCACAGAAGCACACTTGCGTTGTTTTCAGCAGAGGCTCCCACCCCAAGATGGCACAGCCTATTCCCCTCCTTGTGCAACATCCCCCAGCAAACCGCAGAGGAACCGATTCACCCTGACACAGCCCGTCTGGCTCAGCTGCTGCCAGTGATACAGTGGGTACCTTTCTGGGGAGTCCCCTGCTCCCCTTGCCCTTGCCACTGAGGAGTACTCAGCAGCCCACTGGACTGAGGAGGCACCCAGTGGCACCCCTGCAGGGGCATGGCACAGTGCTGGCGAGCACCCACACCCCATTGGGGTGCAGCCCTGCTCCCACTGTCCCCCCCACTCCATCCCAGAGGACGAGGGCAGCTCTCCTATAGTCCTGCAATGCCCTGGTGAGTGAGGCTTTGGAGGCACTTCCTGAGCATGGGCAAGGGATAGGTTACCCACACTGCAAGTCCCCAGGGGGTGTTTGACCCAAAGGGTGTCCCTGACTTGCAGGATGCCTTTCTGCATGTCTCCCAGCAATGCCTGGCCCATGGCCCTGGGCGGCCAGATCCTCCTCTAACAGCCCTAGAGGAAAGCCACACCTGATAAAATCTTCCTCACAATTTGAAAGTGTTTGACCACAGGAAGTCACATTATCTGAGTGACACCCTAGCTTGGAAAGGGTGAGATGGTTGCAAGGATTAGCCGGGGCCAGAAGGACTCTGATGCCTTCAAGATAGCCCATGGGCCATGGCACCCCCTGCTCTGCACCTGCAGGGACCCTGTGGTGCTGGGGCAGCCCTGGCTGTGGGGTGCAGGGGCAGTTTTGGGAAAATCACTTGTGTCCACCCCATGGGTTATCTCTCAGAGATGTGTATTTGATCTTGGCTGTAGGACAACTTTCTGCCTTGTACCTTTCCCCCACCATGCTAGTGATGGAGAGACTTTTCACTGGGCACTGCTGCCAGCTGGATACCCCTGCCCATGCTACCTGCCAGCTCCCTGGTACCAAACAGCAGCAATACATGTGCTGCACAGATAAGAGTTCACCAAACAGGATACCAGGGGCGTAGATATAACACTGAAGTTAGCTCACTGCTTGTGTAGTAGGGAGTAAACAGGCAGTTCTGCCCACTCAGGGAATCCCAGGCGGTGCCTCTGCCCTGCTAGTGAGCTGGGGCACAGGGTGGGTAAGAGGGTGCTGGGGAGCAGCTCCAGGAACGTGCCGCATCCAGGGGCAGCCCCACAGCCATGCAGGTAGCCCTTGCCCTAAGTGAGAGCAGAACCACCCAGCCCACAGAGACACTCCTGGGAGCTGCAACTGCTCTGCCTGCACCCTGCCCAGCTACGCATTGCACTGTGCATCCCTGGAAGGCTGGGACAGGCCACTGACCTGCCTGGCCCTCCTTGGATGGCACCCGTCTTCCCATACCTAGAGCCATCATGCTGGCTCGACACAGGGGCAACAGCCTCAGGTGGTGAAGGTGTTGGCAGCCAATGGAGCAGGCCACTGACACCCTGGACATCACCAGTGCTTTTGTCATATGTCTGGTTTAACACAGAGATTTCAATCTTCTGCTGTCTCACAAAGTAAGCCCAGAGACAGATTCCTCTGTTTGTCACCTCCATCACCACCTGCACGCTATTGCCTGCTCCCCTCCCATCTAGCTCTTTGCAGCATGGGCTCTGTCCTCCCTTGCTCCCTGAGCAGGACTGCTACAGCCTGCCTGGGGCCAGATGAACATGCTCAGCACTGGGAGCCATGTCTCCAGCCCCAGCCAGCCCCTGCAGAGCAAACAATGTCCTCTCCTCCAGCCAGGTAATCCTGTGGCAAGCCTTCCAGCAGGCACTGAGCCCAGCTGTGTTTCCCCCTTAACAGAAACATCCTTGAGGGTGTCCTTCATCTTTTAGCAGGGCAGGGCTGAGCTGAGCTTTCCTCTTCTCTTTCTCACCTCCCTGTTTCAGCATGGTTGGAAACTTGATGTTTTCATCCCTGGGATCTCAATTACCTTTCTGCTCCAAGGAGCTACTATGTCCTGCAACTTGATGAGCTCCTAGCTCTCTTCTTCTTCAGGCCAACACCAACCCCAGCAACACCCCCATGGCATACCTTTGTCTTTTATTCTTCATCTGTTTGCTCTTCACCATCTCAAATCAGCCAAGGGGGAAACACACCAGAGAGAGAGCTCAGCAAGCTGCCCCCAACAGGAATTCTCTTCCACAGGAACTCTCTTCAAACTGATCAGTTCCTTGTTTCTTCTCTCAAACTGGTCAGTTCCTGGTTGATATAGCTCTAACCTCGCTCACCACCCCAACCATGATCACCTGGGGGAAGGCAGGCCCTCACACAGGTGGGCCAAGTTTTGTCATTGGGACCTGAAACCACTTGGGGAACAAGACATACTGCTGGGTTGTGACTCATCCATAAGTCAACTCCAACTTGAGGCCCACAGCCCAGGTCCCAGCACTTCACTTGACAATCTATTTAAATTGCTGATTTATTTTCTGCATGTAGAGCAGGGGCTAGAACTTCATGCATTTTAAGGTCTTTTTTATGTCTCAACCACTTTGCTTTTGTGGTTCTACAAAATGCCCTGTCCACGCGGCCCACACTGTTGCAAAATGCCAGGCTTTGCCCTGTGCAGCATTGTCCAGTTGTGTGACCCTGGGGATGGGGTAGCCTTATCTAAATCGCTGCTGCTGTGGCCATCCAGCTCTCCATGCACAGGGTTGGCGGCATCTGTTGAAGCTGCCTCTCTCTAACAGTCTTGACCTTCGGGGCAAGCCCCTGCAAGAGAAAAACAAAAGCTAAAATAACAAGGGGAAGGATGTTCCTAACCATTCGTTGTCACTTTGAAATGAGTTCCTCCTCCGACTTCTCACAACTCTGCTTTAAGAGCAAGATGGCTACAAACACCAATTTAACTGTGCTTCAGCATGGACAGAGGGGTACAGGCTTTTCCACAGTTGAGCAACAAAAGCAAGAGTTTGTTTCAGGAAATGGCACTGCAACATTGGGAGTGCTTTCCTAGCTTTTTATTTTTATTTACCCTTGGGAGGAAAAGGACTGTTTTGCAGAGAGACATTTTGGGTGGACTCACTGGCCCAAGAGGAGGCAAGGCAGGACCTTCTACCTCCACCCATCCTTGCTGCTCTGCTGGGGACTTGGCTGGTCCAGACCCACACTGGGGCCGTACCTGGCTCCTCAGGGGAGAGTGGCATGCAGGGGACAGCTCCCCAGGCTGCCCAGCTCCAACCGCAGCCACCAACCCTCCTCTGCCACCTCTGACACTGTCACATTATCATCACGCAAAGACTTCTTGGCACCCAGCCAGAGCTAGAAACCCACAATTCGCTCTACGGGCACAGATGTCCTTTAGCAGAGGCGTGGGGCCAGAAGCAGCGTCCATCCTGATGGACACCGGTGAGGGCAGTGAGCAGAGCTGTGCTGGCTGCGGCGCCCGGCCCCTCTGCTGCGGGGGTGCCCCAAGGGTGCCGTGGGGGTGCTGGGGGCTGCAGTGATGTGTCTGGTGGTCTGTGGAGCATTGCTCTCCACGATGAGCTGGAGAAGCCCCGTCCCAGGGAAGTTCATGATGACCACCCCCCAGCGCACAGGCTGCTCCCACCAGCGCCACAGGAGCTGGTAGCAGCGGGGGTTCAAGAAGCAGGCCACCTCCTCAGGGGAGGTGAACAGCCCGTTACCGGAGCAGAATGTGAGGTGCATGGTGGCAAGGTCCCCGTTGGCCGCTCTCTCCAGGTGCCGCCGGGCCCGGGCCCACTTACGCTCCAGTGAGAGCACGTTCCAGGTATCACTGATGCTCAGCTGCTCATAGGGGATGCCCAGTACCTCTCGTGCCAGCGCCTCCAGCACCACAATCTTCCCCCGCACCTGGCCCAGTGTCGGCATCTCCTCACGGCACCACACACGGCCTCGTCCCTCCTCCAGCAAGCAGCGGTGCAGCCGGGAGGCGAAGCCGGGCTGGGGGAAGATGGGCAGCTTCTCCTTGATGCGCATGAGCACGGCCTCGCCGAGGTGGGTGTGCAGGAAGTGCAGGGTGCGGTGCAGGACCCCCCGCAGGCTGGCCCGCTGGAAGGTGCAGAGGTCTGGTAGATGTGGAGCTCGCCCCGCACCAGCTTGCAGCGCATGTCCAGGAAGCGGACACCAGATGACAGCTGGGCCTCCAGGTCCCAGCTCTGGCACCGCAGGCGCTGGCTGCCAAACAGGCTGAGAGAGTCATGGGTGCCAGGGATGGAGAGACGGCAGAGGGGCAGAGCATCAGGAAGCCCTGCCATCCAGTCAGGGCAGCAAGCTGCCGGCTGGGGCGTGCAGTCAAACGCCACACTATGCCGGCACAGTGCCTCCATGACACCAGGAAAGCAGGAGCCCCAGCACCTGCTCAGCCCCACCAAGCCCTGCCATGGAGGAGAAGCAGACCATAAGCAGTGGGAGTGCCGCATGGCCCTCACACATTCCAATCCCACCCCTCCCCAGAGGTATCTCTGCCATCCCATGAAACCCTCTGGCATACCACGTGCTCATACATGTTGCTGCCGATACCCTGCACTGTTGCGCTGTACAGTTCCCCTCCAGCTCTCAAGCACTCATCCCACTATCCCTGAGCCCCAGTGCACCCAGTTTCCCCCTCCTGCACCCACCTGGGTTTGCCTGTGGAGTGGGGTGCAGCCCGCTGCATGTGGCGTGTGTCCGTGGGTGCCAGTGACACACTGGCGAGTGGAACGGGATGTTGGCCATTAACCCCATGATGGTCATGATGCGCGTCCTGCCTTGCACATGGCACGTGCGCCAAGGATTCATCCTCAGCCCTTGGCCAAGGGGAGCGCTCAGCAGACATGCCAGGCTGGAAGATCACCTGGCTGATCCAGAAAGCAGCCATTCTGCACCTCCCTTCCCAGGAATCAGGACAAACGGGATCACAGTGCTGTGGGGCTCCTTGACGCCACCTGTGGGAAAAGCTGCACAGAGGCCCTGGGTGCCCATGTGCCTGCTGCAGAGCTATGCCCTGGATTGACCTGGCTCCCACTCTGGTGATGATTGCCATCATCCCCATCAGAAGGACAACGTCCAGGCAGGAATCTGAAGCAGGGGATCTGTGTTTGCCAGCACAATCCAAGAACTCCTCAGCGAGTCCCCGGGAAGTGTGCTCCATCCACTTGCTCCTCAGGCACCGGCACCTGCTCCACACTGGAGTCATTGTGAGGCAGCTCCCGGAGGCCACAGCTGTTGGCACCGCTGGGGTGCCAGCCCCACGGCTGTGGCCGGGTCCGGAGCTGGTGCCCAGCGGGGTGACTCACCTCCTGCCCGGGGGACACGGCTACAGGGCACCCCAGTCAGCAGCGTACACTGAGCTCGGTGGGTTTTGGGGAGGAGCTGCCTGGCAGGTCACAGACTTCTCTGAGCATCCCTCCCGGCACACATCCCCTCCGCCTGAGCAGGGAGAGCACCAGAGATCCTCTCGTTACACTTTCTGCCGTGGCCTCCGCCACCCCAAGGACACCGGGCAGAGGGGCAGGAGGGGGGACACCAGCAGCCGTCTTTCCCTGCGCGGCCCAGGGACAGCCCCCTGCGCGGGGGCACACAGACCCTGCAGCCTCCCCGGGCAACCTCCCCCAGCCCCGGGAAAAGGTGTCCGGTGCCCCACCGCGGCAGCCTGCGCGCGGCCCTCCGGCACCAGCCCCGGCAACCAAGCGCGTGCGGGCGGAAGCCAGGCCGGCGGCAGCGCGGCCGCTTCCCTCTCGGGCCCCTCCCTCCGCCGTTCCCTCGGCATGGCGGCGGCGGCCGGTGGCGCCACCGGCACCGGCGGCCGGGCCTGCTTCGTGCTGGGCGCCTCGGGGGAGACGGGTCGGGCGCTGCTGCGGGAGCTGCTGTCCCGGCGGCTCTTCGCCAGGGTGACGCTGATCGGGCGGCGCCGGCTGAGCCTGAGCGAGGAGGAGACGGGGCCGGCCGTGGTGCGCGGGACCGGGGGTCGGGGGAGGCCCGGGGCGGGCAGGGCGGGCGCGCTGACCCTCGGTCTCCCCGCAGGAGCAGGCGGTGGTGGACTTCGAGCGGCTGAGCGAGCACGCTGCCGCCTTCCAGGGACACGACGTCGGCTTCTGCTGCCTGGGCACCACGAGGGCCAAGGCTGGCGCGGTGAGTGGGACCCCGCGGGCAGGGGTCCTGGCTGCCCCCCGCCCTCCTTTCCCCGCCACGCTCACCCTCACCCTCCTCTCCCCTTCACGTGCAGGACGGCTTCATCCGTGTGGATCGGGACTACGTTGCGCAAGCAGCGGAGCTGGCACGGGCTGGGGGTTGCAAACACTTTGTCCTGCAGTCCTCCCAGGGGGCAAACCAACACAGCCACTTCCTCTACCTCCGTGTGAAGGTGAGGGGGCAGCTGGGAAAGAAGCTGAACTGTCAAGAGATGCAAATCTCTCCGAGGGTCCTCTTGGTGCTGGGGGAGAAGCGGGTGAGGGAAGGGGGCTGGCAGGACAGCCAGGCAACTGGTTTCATCCAGAGCAGCACAGTGCCCACATGCGGTGTCCATCTCCCTCTTCAAAGCACCAGAAAAACCCACTGGGGTCTCCAGCACAACCCTGGCTCCCCAATCCTAAGCTGGGATGGCTTCACAGCTAGGTGGGGAGGCTCAGGGCTGTGTCCAGTTGAGATGTGAACTATCCAGGGATGGAGAGCCCACAGGCTTCCTAGGTGGGACCATACCCATCACAGAAGGTTTTTTCCCCATATGTTTTGTGCTGCAGCCCCCAACATCTGGACTCGCAGCTGTCTGCCAGTGTCTTGTGCCAGGATCCTCAGGCTGGACACTGTGTCCAGATGCTGTCTCAGGAGCATCCAGTTGCAATTAGCATGATGGCTGCAAGGGTGTGCTGCTGATCAATGGTCAATGTGTCCACCAGGGACACTCACCCCACACCACCTTTTTCTGGAGAGCTGCTCGCTGCCCAGGGGGTGCCTGGCCTGTACCAGCTTTGCACTGGCATTCATGCCATCCTGCCCACAGCTCAGCAACTCTCCTGCCAATTCTCAGGGCAGCAGGAAGGGTGCTTGCAGTCATCCTTGTCTCCTTTCATCCTGCCTGACTGCTCTGACAGGGAGAAGCAGAGAACCTGGTCCAGGCTGTTGGTTTTGATCGTTGTACCATTCTCCGGCCAGCGTGAGTAGAGGTGGAGGAGGGGGGTCACAGGACTCAGGTGGAGGGTTGCCAGGGCAGCAGGCTAGAAGATGGAGAGAAAGGATGCAGAAGGGAAGGGCTGGGGTGGGAAGTGGAGAAAGCCACCAGCTGCAAATGCAGCTCCTGGATGAGCACATTGCTTCCTAATACTGCGGGAAACAAGCACAGCAGTTTTGCATGGCTTGTCCCAATGCTAGTGTCACATGCCACTCAAGGAGAAGAGGTTTGGGATGAAAGCAGAGGTTGGGGGATGCAGGTCAAAGCTTATCTCCACACAGACCTCGACCTTGTGTGGGGGGATACTCACCAGCATCTTTTCAGCAGTGCTGTGCTCTTGTTGCCTGGGAGAACTGGCATCCCAGGTTTGGCAGCACTGTGGGGAATGGAGTTTAGTGTCTCAGCTCAGTCACATTTTGGGACCCTGCCAAAGTCCCGTGGCCCCCACATGGGTTTAGCAAGCTGGGCTGGGCCCTTGGCACAGCTGGAGAACCCAGTCCCTGGCTTTCCCCTGAGGGATGTTTTCAGGCTTGACCCACCTTGCCTCCTTGCTTTGCAGGGTGCTGCTGTGCAAGCGCCAGGAGTCCCGGCCTGGGGAGTGGTTGGCCCAGCAGTTTCTGGGTGCTGTGGCTCGGGTCTTCCCCACCGCTTACTCGGTGCCTGTAGAAACAGTGGCCAGGGCTATGGTGGCCAGCATGCTGCAGCCAGGCAAGGGGAAGGTGGAGGTGCTGGAGAACAGGGCCATCCACGAACTGGGAAAGGCAGTGCCACAGCAGGGCACGTAGAACAAAAGTGATGGGCAGGAAAGATCTTGTTTCACCATACAGATACTCTTCTGGGCCAAGGATGAATGCATGCATGGGAGAAGAGCCGGGTGCTTGCATGGGTAATGTGGAGATAAAGATGCACTTCTTTGCATGGCAGCTGATTCTGTCAGGTGATCAAAAACGCAGGTGCTGGCTGGTGGGTGGGGAGAAAATGTGCTCTGCTGCCTGGATCCAGCACGGGAATACAAGCAAAGATGGTGTAATCCAGGCAATTTTTTGAACTCAGGCCTTAAATAAGATCCTGTGACTGGTCTATTTGTGTAACTTTGTGTTGAAATTGCGTTTGCCTCCAGCACATTGCCAACCCAACCACATTTGTTCATAGATTGTATCTTTTGGTGACATGTTGAGGAATGCACCTGAGGCAGTGGCCATGCTGCAGGCGGACACAGGAAGGCAGAGGCAGCACAGAGCTGCCTGGGCCGAGGCTTCAGCCCCCAGAGCACATGGTGGCACCCGTGCTGCTTAGATGGTGGAAGTCCTGGAAGCTCAGCAGCAGTGGCTGATGTACCTGGGGCACTGGCTCTGCCTGCAGTAGGTCTCTGCAAACATAGAGTGTGTACCTTGTCCTCGGCAATCTGCTGTGGGCAGGGCTGCTGCTGTTCGGATTCAGGCTGTCACTTTAGTACCTGTATTAACATGACACGATGCAAAGACATGCATTGTCTTGAAAACACCTGTCACGCTTGCTCCTCTGAGCTTTCCTTACAGACACAGCTGAGCCAGAGCTCAGCCCTGTTCCCAAGGGCACTCTGCATGTGCAAGAGATGAGGCTAGCCCCATGCATGTCTCGGGGGGGCTTGCCCCTGCCCCGCGCTGCCTGGGCGCTGGAAGGAGAGCGGGTCCTCATTTAAGCATTGCCGAAGTACAGGTGAGACCTTCGTTCGCTGCTTGCTTCGGGCGGTGCCAGTCCCCTCCCAAGGAAGCACCGTCACCCCCCCACCATAGGGGAGCATCGGGCCTGAGGGCTTACCCCGGCGCTGCAAGCCAGGCCCCCAGGACCTGCCCCTTCTCCCACCAACAGCGAGCCAGGCCACACACTGACCCTGCGGGTGCGGGAGGAGCTTAGCTGGAGGGAGACTGATTTCCACACATGCACCAAGCGGGCTGGGGGCCGCCACGGCCACCCGACGCGGGGCTCCCCGGACACAGGTCGAGGCTCCGGCTGAGAAGGAAAATCCCCGCAGCGAGGATGGGCCCGGGCGGCCGCTCTCAAACGACCCTGGCCCGCCGGGGACCCGGGGCGACCCCGCCGCATGACGGCTGCATCGCTCGCCGCCGCGCGCCGCCCGGGATAGCACGCACGCGCCCGGCGCTCGCCGCGTTCCCCGCCCCGGCTCCGNCCGCTCTCCTCTTGCCCGCCGCGGGTGCTCTCCCCGAGTCACACGCCTCGATCAGGAAACACGGGTGGAGAAAGCGTTTTATTGGGCACCCCCAGCGCTCAAGAGCTGAGGCGAAGCCGGGGACAGAAGCTCCTTCGGCACAAAGAGGAACATCTTCCTCCAGAGGCTCCTCCTGCACGCTCCCGCCTCGCCGTTCCTTCCACACCCGAAAGACGCCTCTTCTTCAGCAGCTTCTGCAAAGGCAGGAGGATGTGGGTAGGAGCAAGAAGCCCCCGGAGGGGAGCTCACCATAGCACCACCCGATCCTTGGCCGACCTCCTATACCCTACCCCCCCCCACCCCCAAAACCACCACGCAATTCTCAGCAAATTGGTGCTCCGGCGCCCCCCTAGCGCCACCACTGCTGCCTACAACGTTATGGCCGGTGCTGGAGCTGGGTTCGGTGGTGGGCACCCTGTCCCACGGAGGCTCCTTCTCTCCATCCAGTTCAGGGGCACCCTGACCCACACCCCAGGGGTAACTCTGGGTCACCCCACACAGGCTGCCAATTCTGCACTATCAAGAGTGCTGGGCAATTTCTGCCTTCAAGACAGGTGAAAAGGCAGCAGTGGCTGGTGACTTTGGCCAGGGCTTTTCCTGGGAGGTTTTGGGGGCTTGGTCAGAAGAACTTCCTGAGATGGGTCAAGTTGTGCTGCAGGGAGGTCCTGCCAGCCCCCCCCCCCTAGTTCTCCGAGCTGGGGAACTGATGCCTGACTGCACCCTCCTTCCCTGGCAGCAGCTCGGGGAGAAGAAAGAAAGGAAGACAAAAGGGGCATCCATCAGGCCTGGAACTGTGAGGTGAGAGCAAGCAAGAGGAGGAGCAACGGGCTCCCAAAAGCTGGGAAAGGCAAGGGTGCTCTGGGCAAAGGAGCTGCAGTCAGACGAGAGCATCCATGGCACTTGGGGATGGTGTTTATGGGGCTAGGGGAGGTACTTGGCTTAGTACTGTTCCCTAGATATTTAGAAGTTATTCCAATTCTGTGTTAAGAAGACAAAGCTTCCAAATTTTTATTCCTGAAAGGCCGGGGCCAGGGACACCTTCCTGCTTACAGGGGGTACATCCCAGCACCTTCCACGCATAGCCCTACTTACAAGGTGGTCCCCCTCAGCTTGACACTCCCAGCAAGCCCCATGGAGCTTGCAGATGGGACGGATACCCCCACACAGGCTGCCAGCAGAGCACAAAGGCTCTCAGACTTGGAGCCTGATTACAGGCAGATCGACACCGAGGGAGCCCCAGAGCTTGGCCATCCCCTGCAGCAAGAGGAACGAGACTCAGCAGCCAGGCAGTGAAGCTGCACAGCCAAAGGCCAGGGGGTAATCTCCACACACCTGCTGAGCACTGGGGACATGCACAACCCAACTTATAGGGCAGCCCCCCTCGGCTCAGCACTCCCAACGAGCCCGAGGCTCTGACCTGCCGCTCTGGTTACGGGCTGGCTGGCCTGGCTGCAGCAGACCACCACAGGGAACAACCTTGACCCCAACCACGGGGAGGTCAACCCAGCCAAAAACAGCACCAAAGGCCAAAGGGGCTGCACCCTCTCAAGAGCCAGGGAGGGCTTGTTCCTCACAGTTGGCTAAAGCAGCCTCCCCAGCCCTGCTTACAGGGAGCTCAGGCTGCTCCTGGGGACACAGGGCTTCACAGCTCATGACACACCCCCGGAGTACAGGGCTGCCATGCTGGCAGCTCCCCAGCAGGAGACGCAGCCACAGAGTCACAGACCCAGGCCTTGACTACAGGCTGGATTGAAAACAAATAGACATGAACCTGTCCCAGGGGCAGCAGCGCCTCTGAGCTGGCTCAGCACAGCCTCTGGAACAACATGGCAGAGACTGGGGGG